>AWUE01013040.1:0-134614 GCA_001974825.2 Corchorus olitorius
AAGAAACATGTCAAATATTAAAGAAACTCCTAATATCCCGCTAAAATGCCAAAATGACCAAAACGCCCCTGAGTATGCAAATGACCAAAATGCCCCTAGTGTAAAAATGACTGAAATGCCCCTGGGAGACCCTAATGCCAATTAAGAAATAAATTGATTTAAATTGAAAGGATATGGACAAAAATGGGTGTTTACACATGCATGTATATTCTTCTAAAAAGGAAGCTTCATAAAATTTGATTGTTTGGTTATAATAGCCGATTCTCTAATTCTGGTACTGTTGAATTTTCTTATGGTGCCTCCCTTACATGTTTCAAAAGGAGAATTCCTAATATTTGGATTTATTCTACATTTGGGAGCTGTTCAAAAGGAGATTAATAGTAATAGACATGTATTAGTAGTATCTATATATTAGTATATTTTGGCTTTAGTGCTTGCGCACTGTGTATATCATGTTGGGTACAAATTAGTCTTTATGCATGTAATGGTTATACTTTTAATGGAAATTTTAATTCTCATACTGATGATTTCCTTGAATCTTAAATATATACAACTACTTTGTGCAACTACTGCCGATTAAGGAAAAAAATTTCGATCATGATATTTGTTTTGGCAAGAATTTTGATCATGTTCATTGCATATAATTAACTGACATCAAATTACGTGCAAAGGGAAAACTTGACCACCCGCGCAGCATAGCGCGCGGGCTAGATTTTAGTATATATATACACACACATTAGGTGCATGCCCATGCGCGTTGCGTAGCTAAACACCTAGTGAATCAAATAATTCTCATTCCAATAGTAATGTAAGGTTGCCCGTAAGTAAGTTTACATCTGTTTCATAATCAGAATTGTACCTTACATAGTTTATCAAGGATCATAGATTTGTTATTGATACCTAATCTTGTAGGATGTCATTGTTGCTCACCAGATTCTCTCTTGAGATGTTGATATAAAATCAAAAAACAGCAAGCAAATATTGAGATAGATAGCTGTGACACTTCCCAAAACTAATAAACTTCATTCATTAGCATTTTCAGAACAAACTGCGAAAAATGGCGACATGTAGCATGTGAAAGATGAAATTGCAGTGACAATTACCTCCTTTATAGGCTCCACTTGTCCAACTTCGATACCAACAGGAACTATCTGATGCATAAATGAAAGAATGAACCAAAAAAATGCCAAAATTTAACTTTCAAAATTGAAAATTTACTTTCAAAATGGGGAAAAATGTTGAAAGGATTATTATCATACCTCTCTCATTAGAATCCTCAAACCCATTGCCAGGCCTCCTACCTATTCCAAACAGTTCTTATAAAATAACCCAACTTCTCTTCTGCCTCCCCTCTGCCAAAATAAATTTAAAAAAAAACAATCAAAATTATGTAAACATCAAATTAAAATAAAGAAACAATATGAGTATTTGGCCAAATGATTTCTCAAGACCACAACTTGGAATGACCTTACAACATTAATAAAGACCAAGCATCATAAAAAAGCTTTAATGAGATTGGGATTTGTCGCAACGTGCGGGTCCGGACTTCCGAAGCCTGCCGTTTAACAACTTTAAAAGAGGTGAGGGGGAAACTACTGTTTCCTATCTATGGAGTCACCACTAATCCTTTTTAACCTAGGTGTGATTAGCCACCCATCAGATTATTAAGTCTAATGTTATCATAAGCTTGGCAAAGGTGACACTAAACCTAATAAACGGTCTTCTAACCATAGTCTAAAGTTCGAGTGTCGGGTACGCGTAGGGAAGGATTAACACCCCCACGACGCCCATCAAAAGACGGCACTGACTAGTCTAGACTTAACTGTGGGTTTCTATTATTGGTTGTTTCTATCTTGAAGCATTTTCATGCCATTAAAATCTACTAATCATTGACATTGAGCAAGAAAACAAGCAAAAATGGATTTTGGATTTTTGAAATAGGAATGTCGGGAATTGAACCCGTTTTATTGTTTGTTCTCTTTTTGGGCACCTCATGAGAGGATTTTCTTTAAAACTTACCATTAAAACGACTCAATTTGAAAAATTTTGTTTGACGGGAACTTTCCCACTTTGAAAACTAAAATCGAAAATGACGGGAACTTTCCCTAAATTAAGAACTAAAACCTGATGGGAACTTTCCCAATTTGAAAAAGAGCTAGATTGAATACTTTGAAAACTGATGGAAACTTTCCCAATTTGAAAAGAGCTAAATTGAATACTTTGAAAACTTGATGGGAACTTTCCCAATTCAAAAAGAGCTAATTTGAATACTTTGAAAACTGATGGGAACTTTCCCAATTTGAAAAGAGCTAAATTGAATACTTTGAAAACTGGTGGGAACATTCCCGACTTGAAAAAGAGCTAAATTGAATACTTTGAAAACTGATGGGAACTTTCCCAATTTGAAAAGAGCTAAATTGAATACTTTGAAAACTGTTGGGAACTTTCCCGACTTGAAAAATAGCTAAATTGAATACTTTGAAGACTGATGGGAACTTTTTCGACTTGAAAAGAGCTAGATTGAATACTTTGAAAACTGGTGGGAACTTTCCCGACTTGAAAAGGAGCTAAATTGAATACTTTGAAGACTGATGGGAACTTTCCCGACTTGAAAAATTTAAATTGAATACTTAAAAACTGATGGGAACTTTCCCAATTTGAAAACTTAAACCTGATGAAATTCTTTTTATTTTTGAGTTTTGAATTTTTTTGGATTTTTTGAAAACCTTTTTATTAATTTTGAAATACTCAATTTTTTCCTTTTTGATTTTTCTTTGAAAACTAAAAGAGAACAATTTTCAAACACAAACTCTTTTTAATAAAAAAAAATGGTTTTATTCTATTTCAATTTTAATTTCTTCTTCTTTTTTTGGATTTTCCTCTAAATATTAATTGAACATTACTAATTCTAACTCTAGATGCATGGATGCACGTAATGCATGTCTTCCGGTTAAAATGCGATTTTTACCGAATGGTTATACGAGAAATACCTTCAGGGTACCTGCGACTCATACTGGCTAAGACGCCCATCCGGATATTCCAAGCCTAGAAAGGATTAATTAAAACCGACAAAAATTATCTAAGTCCTAATTAATCGTTCCATCATCGGATTGAGTTTTATTACTCATGTGAACATGGCAATAACAATTAAAACATGATAATGCAAATGAGGTAAACTAAATTAAAACTTAAATTTTCTAATTTCTTACAATCTACACTTAATTAATTTTAATGATAAACCTAATAAGATTGCGAATTACTCAACCCATCTTCAAATAAATATGTCCAAGCAAAATTAAATCTAAGTGTCCTAGACTAATCTTGACCCAAATGAAGTCTGACCCAACTAACAAGCATGTAGCCCAAAATGCGATAAAATTAAAAGAGGCCCAATTCAGAATCTTTACCAACATGGATTGGACTACCGGGTTGGATTATTGGGTTGTTTTTGGGTCTGCGGGTCGGTTCTGGGTTTGGTATAAAGGCTAACCAAAAACCCTACTTCCATCTTTTCCTTTTCTCTCCCAAATCACAGCCGCCACTCCCTCCTTTTGCAATCGGCGCCGCTGCAATTCTCCACCGTGCCAGAGCTCCGACCACAGTCGGAATGCCATCAAAAACTCCAGAAAGAGTCGCTCGATCCTCCTCTTCCCAAACCTGTAGTTGGCTCCCTCCAAATCACACCGGAGACCCTTCGAACAACCTTTGCCGAACCAAGACTTCAACTTCTCCGATCTCTCTATTGAGTCATCAGATCGTCCTTGTTTTCAGGTATGTGGTTTCCTTTCCCGGGCACTTCCTATTGACCGAAGGGGTTTTTGAAACCAGGCTCCTTAACTCCTAACTCCCGTTAACCCGAAACTAAAGGCTCCCAATTCCCGGCGGCTTCCCTTTTGTGTGTACTAAGCCTAGTTTCGAAACTTTCTGCCTTGTTTGGTTCTTGAGTCGAAGTTGAACGATGGAACTTAAAAGGGCTTGTTTGAGTAGTAAGGAAAGAAAAGGAACAAGCTTCTATTTTTGTTGGTTTCGAATCCAATGTTTCAAAGAAAAAAATGAAAGCCCCTTTTTTTTATCTTCTATGTAAACCCTAAATTTTTTCTCACTGTCTAAAACCCTCGCCTCCTCTAAAAAACTCCCCCTTCTTGAACCCAACCGTGGTGAATATATAGCCTCTAGGACCTAAATGTTTAGCCGTGGATCCATTTTGATCTAGTGGTCCTCCCTTTTTGATTTACTGCCTCCTTTTATTTATCCTTTAGTTTTAATCTCCTTGTCCATTTGTGTAGGTGTCAATTTTGAGTTGAAACCGTGTGAAGGAATTCCCCAAATTGTCAGTGTAAATTTCCCACCTTCTCTCTGTTGTACCTTTGTTGTTTTTGTCATTTTCTGATCTTGTCCTATTGTTTTTCTCTCTCCAGGTTTTATTTGTTGCCACATGTGAGAAAGGTGTTGAGCTGGCGACAATGGCCAACTCAGCTTCAAGGAGCGTGCCAACTAGCTCAACTTAAACAGGTAACTCTCTCCGCCCATTTGTGAATTCCAAATTAACACATCACTGCAGTCTATCCAAATTTGTGAATTCCATGATTTTAAGACTGTTTGAGGGGGTTATCTGTGAAAGTGTATACAAAACTGCAGTGAATATGAACTAATTGCAGATGTGAATGCTCTAAAATTTAATTTCCTGAACCAAAATGAATTGATGTAATGTACTATGACATGTTGAAATGCCTAATGTCTAAAAAAGATGCCATGTAACTATGAAATGCTATAGTATATTCGGTTTTTGACATTCTGGAATGCTTTGAAAAATGCATGCTTGTATATTTGCTTGTGACGTGTGCTTGATGATATGTATGCAAATAAATGATTCTAAGTAGAATGCAAGTCCAAATTGAAAGAGATGTGATGTGACTAATTATGATGATTGAATGTTATTGCACTTATGATTGTGTCCTTGTGCTCTTAATTATAAGGGGAAAATGTAATGCATGAGTGTTTCTGTTGAATGATATGCAATGACCTATTCTAAGTGTTGAAAAACGAATGTGTGTGCTGTCATTGATTCTGTTTTCTGGCTTGAGATGACCAAATGATGGTTGAAATGAGGCAAGAAATGTCTCTGTTTTTGTCCATTTCTGCTATTTCAATTTGTTTCTCACGTGTCATTTTTTTGCAGGTTCCTTGAAGGCGCCACCTCATCATGGTAATCCTCCTTCCTTTCCTTTTAATTTAGCTGCTTGCTGAACTGTTATGCCCTTGTGAGTTATCTGCTGAAATTTGCCATTGCCTGTTTGTCTAATTCAGCGTTTACCCTTGTCTTATATTGCTTTGCTGTTATGAACTTGTGTCTGTGCTTATATATATCAGCTGTGGTGCATTATTTGGGAACCTGACTATCTTGGACCTTGACTCTCTTTGTGTGCTTGCTGAATTGTATGGTCAATTGTGAGCCTACTTTTTAGTTGATCACATGCATATAATCACCTCTGTTTACTGATCCTTGCCTTGAGCTTTATGAATTTGGCTTACGGTAATGGCATTCTTTACACTGTAATGATGTTCTTTGCCTCTGAAATTGCTGTTGTCTACACATGTACGCTAATCACACTGCATTTACCTCCACACTGTTTTGGCTTTTTCTTGGTGAGAATTTTGCCTGCTGGACATGCTTGATGAATGCGATGAATTTGCTATTGAAATGTTGAGTATTTGGTTGATGCTTGTTTTGATCACAATCTGCACACTGCCTGTTGTGCTTACTTTTCTGTTTAAGCCTTGAATCCATCTTTGCTCACTGCCCTGAAAATTATTGATCCGACACATTTCAATTGCCTTGTCTCTGTTTACTTTGCTGCATTTTGACATGCCTTGTGAAAATGGGGAATTGCTTGCTGACTTCACCACTTTGATATCTCATTTTACCTTGGCGTTTTATGACTCACCCCTTTTTGCTTTGCTGTTTCATTCCCCTTTTTGTTACTAAGTTTGAATCATGTAGTTGTGCTTGAACAACGGCCTATTTTGCATGAATGTGACCTCATGCTTTGCTGCCATGCTAACTTTGTTTTTGTTGAGTATGCATGATAAACGAAAATATCCAAAGGCTATTGCAATGTGTGTGTGAAACTGGTCATGAGAGACTGCCAAATTAACTATTCTTTGCCTGAAGTTATCGTACCCTCTTCTGTCTATTGTGCAGCCATTAATTTTGATTCACTTTCATTGATCCTGTCAGGTAATCACGAGCACAGATATACTGGATAGAACCCCACATGACGAAAGAAGTGGAGTTAAGATATACTAGAGTAATGAAACAAAAAAAACGAGGGGAAAGTGAAGAGCATGTGTCTCTCGTTATTAGCAAATTTCTCTGTACCAAACATGAAAATATTTGTAATTTGTAATTTCCTGTAGTTGTAACAAAGAAAGAAAATAGAGATGAAATTGAATTTTATTTTAGACTCTAAAATTGCATTTGGATGTTCAATTAACAAATAAAGGTCCAAAGCAGATAGTAATGGAAAGGCCCGAAAAGGATTAAAAGAAAACCCAAAGAAATAAAGGTCCAAAGCAGATAGTAATGGAAAGACCCAAAGAGGATTAAAAGAAAACCCAAAGAAATGAACTTGACCAAAAGGTAAAAGAGAGGAAGCCCAACAATTGAAAACCCAAAAGGTAACCACTAAATATGCAAAATCAAGAATGGTAGTGAGACCCAAAAGAGAAATGCCAATTACAAGATGGCCTTGGAGGCTTGGGCCATTAATTGAGGATGAGCAAAAAGAGATACAAGGGAATAAGATGGAGAACGGATTAATCTATGCAATGTAAAGAAAAAAACCATAACTTATAATAATGGGATATGGAATGCATGGATCTAATGAAACAATGCAATAATAGGACCATGCAATTTAATGGACAAGGCAAAGGAAATGTATTTTTTTAATGTAAATGATGTAATGCGACATATCAATGCAAGACCAATGAAATGCAATGTGAATAAAAACTTTTTTGTGATTTTTCAGCTTCCATTTTATATATTTTTTGGATGCAATCAATATGCTAAATAGTAAAATCTTAATATTATACTAAATATCAAAATGAATTTGAAAATGACCTAAAGGAGCCTAAAGGAATAAATATCCTACATTAAAGGATTCAAGGCGAAAAATGGGTGTCTACAGGATTACAAACGCACAGGAAGACCCGTACACCGCTACACGGTTAGCTACATTACTGAAACGCTAATCTATGAGTCAACAAACCCCGTCCCCAACAAATACAATTGAAATCTCATAACACCTACTCTTAAACCTAGAAACTAGAAACTATACCTACCTACAAACCAAATAAATAAACAAACAAATTACAAATTAAACTCACATTGCGTGAGAGTTGAATCCAAGACCTCATGGTCCAAGTATGCTGGAACTAAGAGTCTAGTACTCTAACACCAAGCCAAATGCCCGATGGCAAGAGCTCACGTGTTATAACCTTATAAAAAATTGTACTCTAAAAAAATCATTTTGACATAAGGTCATTAGAGGGAATTATAATGCTGAAACATGCCAATAAACCTTATTTCAATGTCGGGAGCTTTGCAATATTTAAAGAGAAAAATTGTACTTTCCAAAATCATTTTGATATAGGGTCATCATATCCTCAAATCACACTTTTTAACATTGCATCCTACATTAAACATGCCAATAAACTTAATATCCTGAATAGAGCATTTAGCTTGGCAAAAAAAAAAAAATAGAGCATTTAACCCCATGGATGGGATAATAATTCAAAAATTAAACTAACTTACAAGAACTTACCCATCTATTAAGATTTCATCCAATTAGATCTACATATTTGATTAAAAATTTAAAATCAAATCCCTTCTCCGCTTTTGACACTAATAGCAGGGGAGGGGGATGGACAAACAAAAATTCGTTTGGACCCTAATAGCTGGGGAGGAGGATGAACAAACAGAAATTCAAAGAAAAAGATATGAGACTAGTAAAAAAGATGGGGAGGAAGGCGGGTACGGTTAAAATTATGTAAATGTTCTATATTTCCTACTATAGTATTTTCAGTCACCACTAAATTATTGAATAGGGTAAGTAAATAATTAAAAGTTGATCATCAGACCGCTTTAAAAAAAATTATTTTTGACTATAAAGTCAGCTTCTTACGAATCAACTTATCCATGCGGGATTTCTCCATAGATCCAAAGTCTCTACGTTGTTAACCAATGTCGTACTTCTTTTTCCCAGTCGTAGAAATATATATAGGGGCACGGTATTTTTTCTTACTTTGAATTCTTTGATTCGCCGAAGAATAAGTCTGTTTTTGGGAAGATGGCCGAAAACTTTGAGTTGTTTACTTTTATATAAAGACCATTTACATGGAAAACGTCATGCCTCTAATCAGGAACTAGTTCTCTAACGAAAATATATGGAGTACTTAACTAATACTATTATTCTAATTACTTAATTTAATTTGAAGTTAAGACAAAATAATATTGTTGTACCGATGATATTGATTGATTTAAGCAAAATTTCAAATTCGAGTTCGAATCTTATGAAATATAATAAAATTATTATTGTAAGAACTTTATCCCCATAGAGAACTAATGGGTTGTTGTTTCACTCATTTTTTTTAGACATACTGTTGCGCCAAAAATCTCTTGAAGAGTTTTTACGTTAAAAATTAAATGACCGCTTGAGAGCGTGCCAGTTAATTTGGTAAAATTGACAAAGAGGTGTAAAAATATGAAGCTGATGCGCGGAGTAGCAGATTAAAGATCAGAGCGATTTGTGGGACTGGATCAAAGTCACACCGAAACATTTAAATCATCGATCCCAGACAAGTTTTCCTAGATTTGCATTGCAGAAGCTATTCTCGTTGAAATTGAAAGAAAAATAACAAGCTGATTGTTATTGCTAAAGAGAAAAACACGTGCTTGTATGTCCGAAGACAAGATTGAAACAAAGAAAATATTAAAGAACGAGTAAGAACTCGTGATGAAAAAGAGGAAATCGCGGAGATTTTTGAGAAAAAGCACGGAGCTTTGAAAGAATAAGCACGAAGCTTGATTTTTTGCGCGAAGCAAGTTTGTAGCATGTTGAAGCATTGAAGTTGTGATTTTTGAAGCAGGGGATGGCCTCCTTATATAGTGAACGAAATAGGCTTGATCTTGCTGCATTCCTTCGACCCAAAGTAAGTTTACTTGGTCACCAAGTCTTCCAGATCTAGGGAGACGACTTCCTCGGGCAAGCAGACGACTCCGATCCTTAAGAAATTGCTAGGAAACTGCCAAAAAGTTGCTGAGATGACTTTGAACTTGCCTCCACATCTAAGCAACGAAGTTTTCTTCTAGAAGCCATAATGAGACCTCTTTAGTATGTGAATTTCAAAATCCTCCTCTTCTTGGTGTGATTCAACATGTCCTGCTGCCTCCTTTGAGCTTGAAACAACTATTCTGCAAGGAGATGGCTCTAAAGCATTAAGGATTGAACCTTAAACACCTAAGCCACAAAATTCTCCATACTTAATCATACTAAGCACATCAAATCCCAAAACTAAGAAAATGACCTTAACCGAGGTGGAAAAGCGATATGTCCTTAATTGAAAAGAGTGTAAAAGTTATCACCGACACCTGAAATGGCTCAAACTTGACGTGTAGCCATAATATCATGTATATATAGTGACTCCACTTGTTTGGTTCGAAATCCATGCTCAGATCACCTTAAACCGACAACTTGTTCTTAATTGAAAACCGAGACAAAGTTTTTCGATTATGTTGGAATGAGATGAAATTTTACCAGGATGTGCGGCATAGCTTCAGGATCATCATGGTATCTTTCTTGTTGAAGTCGCACCACTCTAGCCTTCTCAATTGATGAATTTCGTCATTCTGTCCTTAATTGAACAAAATGCAAAAGTTGTAGTTTTGCCTCCCGGGTAGGGATGCAATCGAGTAGGGTACCTGCGAATTTTGAGGTACCCGTACCCTAACCCTATAACTACCCGGTTATTTTTTAGAATCACTACCTGTACCCTACCCGTATAAAATATCAACTACTCGTTAACTACCCTAACCCGATAAAAAACCCGAATATTTTTTTTGCTATATAATATTATAATAATAAATAGATTAAAATTAAATGAATAAATTAAAATCAACTTGTATAATTGTAAAACAAAGTTAAAAATTATAGTTTTAATGAAAAAATTTTAATTAAGTTAATTAGGAGTAATTTTTAAGTAAAAATATAATATATAAATAAAAATTTAATATTTAAATAATTAATTAGTAACCGGGTTTGGGTAGTGGGTATCCTAAGGTCACTACCCGTACCCTACCCGAATCCGTCACGGATACTAAAATCATTGCCCGTACCCTACCTTAACCCTACTTAATCAGTCAGGTAGTATCGGGTACCCTATTATTTACTACCCACTTGCATCCCTACTCTCGGGAGATGGCAACCAGCTAGGCGATTTCACTGTCATGTTAGGTAGAAAGTATTAAGGAGGTGTGAGCTTTGAAACCTCATGCCTCTCTTACATAAATAAGTAATTTGATTGCTGACAAACTTTGACTCGTTGACTCCATAAATACAGGGAATAAGGAGACAACTTCCTGAAATAGGACGGCCCCTCATGGGACACATGAGATGGCTTGTGTTTGTTATTTTAAGTCAATAAGATGTCTCCCATCTCATGATGACATGTCATACAACTTCTCTATTTGTTGTCTGCCTCCTGCTGACAACTTCATTAAAAGAAATCACCTCTTAATGATTTTTCTGCCACATCCTTATTATTGGGCGGCATATATTGGGAAAATAATATTAATTATTTCGAAAATAATTATTATTTATTAATAATTTTCGACATTAATTAATTAATTACAAAAATTTTCTAATTCAATTAGAACTAGGGTGGTGCAGAAATCAAGTTTCACTAGGATTTGTAATCAAATCTTGACTATTCATCTTGATATTATTCATGTGAAAACCAATTTACTCTCAATTGTAAATTGAGGTATAAATACAAACATGACACCGTTACAACAATTATTTAAAGCTTTATATTTCTGCTTTGTATTATCTTTCAATTTGAGTTGCAAGATAGAATCAATTGTATATGTATAACCAAACCATATATAGCTTCATTTACATATATACATATATATATTAGATACCTATGACATTCACTACTTGAGTATGAAAATAAAAATAATTCAAAGATAGTTTATGACAGTTTTTTTAACATTAAATTTTTTAAATAGGTAGATTTTTTTAAATGATATCCATAAAAGTTAAATAGCTTATTTGTCCTTCAAATGGTAATTTCTTTTAAGTGAGTAGTTTTTATTTTTGGTTTTTTAAGTCTTTTTAAAAATCGAATTTGTTTTTAAATCAACTCATGAAACAAACTGAAATCTTTACATTATAATTAATATAGATACACATAAAAACCTGGATTACTTTTCAGAGGTTAGGTTAATTTTTTGATATTAATAATATTTGACCAAATCAAGTTGTATATTATTGTTATTTTATATATATAATAGTAATAAAGATGAAATTGACCTCTCGAAGAAAGTGCTCTCTGATACCCTCGACTTCCTTCAAGAGTTATTTGATTTAGTCTTCCTCTATGAACTTTTGCCCATACTAATTTAATCTAATTATATTTATACACATAGGGTCGCATTGACATTTAGAACATGGATTTCAACACATTTTGTTTGCTTACGTTGAATGACAAAGTTGCCAAGCTGAATTATATAAAACCCACATATTTGACAATGACCGGTTCTTCTTCTACTCCAAAGATACAATTAAAACCAATAATAATCTGCTTCTGGCCAAAATTATTTAATCGGAATAATTAATTAATTTAATCTAATAATCTGCATCCATGAACATATATATATATATATATATATTAAATTACTAACTAGACTAAAATGATCAAGATATATATTATGGGATCTGATGAGAAATGGTCTTTTATGAGAAAAGATTTCATTTTGGTGAGGTCCTAAGTGGCTGCTGCCTCAATATTTTAGAGGAAATCCAGGCAATCAAATTCAAAGTCAAACCCGTCTTAAGACAACACATAGTTAACAACATTATGGATTTGGATGCATGTATAAAAAGGCAACGAGCCCAAGATCAGTAGGCCAACATAAAGCAAAAACTACATAGCTTTTGAGGCAAATTTAAAGAGAAATAATGGAGAAAATGAAGGTAGAAATCATGTCAAGAAGGACAATCAAACCAACAATTCCAACCCCAAACCATCTCAGGAATTTCAATCTATCCCTTTTAGATCAAGATGTTCCAGCAATTCATTATGGCTCTGTCGTGTTCTTCTACCCTTCAGACAATACTCCATTCTCCCAAAAATCTGAGTCCCTCGAAAACTCATTGTCCAAAATCTTACTTCATTTTTACCCTCTCGCCGGTCAAGTCAAGGATGCCGTAACCATCGAATGCAACGACCAAGGTGCTTGCTTCATAGAAGCTAAAACAGAGTTCCAACTCAGGGATTTCCTCACCCAACCTGACTCTGCTTTGCTTAACCAATTGGTCCCTTCCACTGACCCCAAATCCATTCGGTCCACCTTGGCTTGTATCTTGCTTGTTCAACTCACCACCTTCTCATGTGGCGGAACCGCCGTTTCCGTCTCCGTCTCCCACAAATTCGCCGACGCTTCGTCTTTGTGTACTTTCATACAGAGCTGGACCGCCGTGAGCAGCCGTGAATATGGCAGAGTCGTCGTGCCAAACCTTGTTGGGGCGTCTTTGTTGCCGCCTATGGAAGCACTCATCACATCGACTCCGCCACCCACTACTCGGAACTGCACCACCAAGAGATTCGTCTTCCATGAATCACAATTAGCAAACCTCAAAGCCAAACTTGCCGCCGCCATGGGGCGTAGCACCACCATAAAAAACGTAGAAACCGTGTTAGCAATCATATTAAGATCCGCCGCCGCAGCTTCGCAATCAAAAAACGGATCCAGCTCCATGAAATCCGCCTTGCTCAACGTCGTGAACTTGCGTAAAAGGATGGTTCCCCCACTACCCAAAAACACAATAGGGAACTTGATTTACACCTACGCCGTGACGTTCCATGAGAAGGATGTGGAACTCCATCAAATGGTGGCGAAGATGAAGGAGGTTTCAAGCAACATTCGTGACGAAAAGGCTAAGAGAATTACGAGCAAGAAAGGGTATAAAGAAGTTCATGAGTCTCGAAAACAGATCGCACAGCTGCTGAATGGGAACACATATACTTGTGCAAATTTGTGTGGTTACCCATTGTATGAAATGGATTTTGGGTGGGGAAAGCCGATGTGGGTCACGAGTCCAAGTAATTTCAAGAACTTGATTGTGTTGACAGATTCAAAATTGGGAGGCGTAGACGCTTGGGTGACATTGGATGAGGTAGAAATGGCCATATTTGAGCGTGACCAAAAGTTACTCGAAGTTGCTTCCTTAAATCCTACTGCTCTTCTTACCTACAGTCGCATGTGACCATCCATCGGTTGGACATGGAAATAATTTGTTGTTTGTAGCATTATATTAGAAGTGGTCAATTACATTCACGTTTGATTTCTTCATATATAATTTGGAAATTTTATAGTTTGGTTTTTCTTTTTCTTATCATAACTTATTATGGTCACAGTAATTGTAGACACCCATTTTTATCCTGTATCCTTTAGTTTAAATCAATTTATTTCTTAATTGGCATAAGGGTCACATAGGGGCATTTTGGTCATTTTTACGTTCAGGGACATTCCGGTCATTTTAAGCTCACTTTTAGTTAGATTAGTTAATTCATTCTTAGTCATTTAGATTGTATTAGAAAAACCCAAAAAAAAGAAAAAGAAGGGAGAGAGAACCTTAATGAGCACCTCTGGCATTCTTGCACCTTTGGCATTCTTACGTATTTCAGGGCTTGGCTTCGTGTAGTATTGTTGCATTTTAATCCTTTATTTAAGTCAATGTGTTTTTCAATTTGTCATTAGAGTTCCATTTGAGTCAATTCGTATTTTTGTTGGTAATTTTAGGTAATCTAGTTCCATGGCGTTTGGATTTAACTCGATTAGGTCCAAAATTCCAAGATAAATAAAAAAATGTCTTTCATTCTACGTTTTCATTTGCATTAAATGAAGTGTTCTCGGCAAACACATTCATTGTCTGCATTCTTTTTGGATATTCATTTACTTTGCTTCTGGCATAGTCATTTTGCATTAATCATGTCATGTCTATTTGGAGGGAAGGCATATTTGCCCTTCACTCATAATCATGCATACTTACCTTAATTAGATTATTTGTATAGAATAGCAATTTGCCCATTGATATTTCTTACAGAGTTCCAAAAAAATGTGTGAGTACAAATACAAATATTCACCAAGTACAAAGGTCCCAAAGTTGCATTGATTACAAAATTCAAGTGCTAAATAGAAAAGTACATGATCAATGAAGAAAACAGAAAATAGGGGGGCGAGTCCCATGGCATGGCCAAGGTGAGACTGTGCCAAGTGCATTATCCTTTGGCTTTACTCGAACCTGCCAAAAGAAATAAGAGAGGTCATAAGTTCAAAGCTGTGATTCAACAACAAATTCACAAAGGAAGGTGCAAGTGACCGCAGCATCATCATTCATTTATTCTTTTGGCAGTAAGTCACAAGCAGTATATAAGGGAATATTAACAGGATTTCAGTCCATTCATGCAATCAGTTCAAGCAGAGCATTGAAACAAAATTAAAAGGCAACTAGGGAAAGGCATAACAGGATAACAAAGTGGAGGAACAGAAATCACCTGATCTCTTCGAATCCACTGACCACGATAATTATGCAAGTCCTCCTTCCTTCTTATCTGAATCTTTGAACCTGCACAAAGTGACAAAAAGGTCTGTTAGTGGAGAGAAGAGGAAAATGGGAAATTACAGAAAAAGGAATGAATGCTGATCATCTAGAGGAGGAATCTCTCT
This sequence comes from Corchorus olitorius, assembly GCA_001974825.2. Lineage (NCBI taxonomy): Eukaryota > Viridiplantae > Streptophyta > Magnoliopsida > Malvales > Malvaceae > Corchorus > Corchorus olitorius. The sequence continues at coordinate 15,011 of AWUE01013040.1, forward strand.
CAGGATCTCTCCCTCACAATTACTCTCTCTTCCTCTCAACAGACTCTGATCCTCTCTCCCATCTCTCTCACTCTCCCCATTCTGATCTTATCCATACACATCACACACACACAATAGGATCATTTTTTTTCTCCCTCACCATAACAGTTTCGGGGATTCACCTCTCTCTGAAACCTTCCCACAACGGACTCTCATCCACTCTCTTACTTTCTATACAGAAACACCTTTCTTCTCCCTCTCACACAACAGTTCTCGGGCTCTCTCTCTCTCTCTCATATTCCTATCCTCCCTCTCCTCCATCGACAGAGAATTCATCTACACATTCCATCACTACATTCATCTACACACTCCATCACTACAGATCCCACTTCCTCCTCTCACCACACAGCAAAAAAAAAAAACACTACACACATACAAAAAAAAGGCCTCAGGCTTTCTCCCGGGAAGATCGCTCAAAATCCAGAGACCCTTAACACTCTTCACACACAACCCACAAAATACAGGCCACTCTCATCTTCCTACCGAAAAAAAACCCTCTCATTCAAAAAACAAAAATCTCTCTTGAGCTCTCCTCTCACACCCCTTTATTGCACGCCTGAAACACACAAAAGAACACGAGATTCCCATCCAGAAAAATCCTAGGATTCCTCTCAACCAAATGAAAGAATGAAAGCTTGGTCATTTGACAAAGATCTCACCTTTATCCTCTGAACCTCTCTCTTCCCTCTCGAAGGAGACCTCTCGGAAATTTCTTTAAGACTAGGGCGCATAAAGATGAAGTGAGGGTCTTCAGCGATGGAAGGAGAAGCGTGAAAGAAAAAGGAAAAAAAGGTGTCGTGTAACTTGATTTGTGTTGAGGTCAAGCAGAGAAGAGCCTAGATCTAGATTTTGCGAAGAGGAATGATTTGAGGAAAGAGGGGAGGCTGTTGAAGCTTGATTAAAATGGGGGTTCAGTGAGGAGGTCCTCGTTTGTTTGATTTAGGGGTCAATTTGGGTTGGGATGCTGTTCTTGAGAGCCATCGACAGATTTGAGAGGTTTGAAGTAGGGTTTCAAGCAAGAAGAGGAAGTTATCGACAAAAGGGAAGGGAACTAGGGTTATAAACATACCATTTACTGAACGGCGACGTTTTGGGGGTAAGTGGTCTTCCCTTTCTTAATTTTTTTCCCTCTATTTGCAATTGTTTCAATTTGGGACCTGTGGTGCTTGAATAATGTGATTTGAGACTTTTTATTTTCATATACTTGATTTGGTTTCTCATTTTATGATTGATAAAGTTTCCTTTAATGAATTCATGTGTTTGTATTCTTATTGTGGTAGTTTGGTGCTTAAAATAATGACCTTGATGAAAGTTTGAATTTTTATTGGAAAAGCTTGGCCTTTTGGTTGATGAAACATGGTAGTTTATATTTTTGTTCTTTATCTTTGCTTTTATGATTTATTTTGATGAAAGTTTAGGTTTTAAGGGCTTAAATTGGTGATTCCATGTTAAAGTTAAGATTTTTGCTGGTTGCAATATGATGAAAGGAATAAAGGGTAATCAAAGTTTTTGTATAACCATCTCCTTTGCATTTTAACTTAAACTTAAAACAAAAAAATCAAGTCTTTATTTTCAAATTAGATTTTTGAACATGGTTGATTCAAAGTTAGATTCATGACCCCTTTTGAGATGATCTTGAGTGTAAAGATGGAACTTTTGATTTAAAAGCTTGAACCTTTTTTTAAAATGGGAATTAGCTTATTAATTGATTTTCATGTCTTATCGAGCTAATTTTTTTTTTTTACAAAGTTTTTAGATTTTAAAATCAAAGGTTTCATTTCTTAGAATTCAAGGTCAACTCATAGAGGGGTTGGTGAATCTCTTGGAATTAATTTTAGTTAAAGAATCAAAATTTGGGCTTTAAAAGCTTAATTTGTTCCTTTTAAGTTTAACTTAAACTAAAGGAAGTAGTCTTAATACATGATAACTTGTGTTTGAATTCATTTAAATATTCATACTTGTGTTTGAGTTCAATTAAGTGCTTGAAATTTTTAATTTTGTTCACATAAAGACATCACCTTCTTTCCTTTTTCAGCATGGTCCCTGATTTGAGGCATTATTTGTGTTTAGTTCAATTTCACCCCTGATTTAGGGATTTATCTTTTAATCTGTGCTGTCTTGCCCCGATTTGATTTCTATTGCTTGATTAAATGCAATTTGGCCCTTGATTTAGAATATTTATGTTAAAATTGTGCAATTGGGTATTTGATTCATGCCATTCATATTCAATTTATGCTCTTTGCTCCACTGAACTTTGCTAATCTTTTATTTGATGTGCAGAAAAGTCCCTAGTTTGTCCAATTTGGCCCTGAAGCTTTTAATTTCTTTCAAATTTGCTCTTTGTTAGTTTAATTTCAATTTGGTTAAGCCTGGGTTTGTAATAATCTAGTAACCTAGAGTAGATTTGAAGTAGAGTTAATTGCACGCATATCATATTTATTTGTGATTAATTTATAACTGTCTGCATTACACGCCACTATTATATGTTCCGATTTATAAAGTGTCGTTTTTTACTATGACGGGTGAATTCCGGGTAAAGATGCATGAGCACAACCTCCCGGATTTTGCTCCGAGATCGAACAACCTTTACGAATATCCCTGGGGGGCCGGGCTAGGTTCGTAATGATTGACTCGAGTAAACCCCACTTTATCGATCAAATGATTAAAATGAACCAGTTCATGCATCATCTGCATTCATTTTCCTTCCCTTTTGAGTATAACCAAGAAAATACAAAAAGATCATTTTCCTCCGAAAAGCATTTTTCAAAAATCAGTGTTCTCTTATTCAATTTTCAAAAATCAAGAAATGGATAATTCAAGAGTTTTCAAGGTAAGCGTTTTCAAAGAAGAATGTTTTCTTAATCAAGTAATTCAAAAAAAAAGATTTTGGAAATTAATAAAATTGATCAAGTTTTTCAAAAACAAAGATGGTAAAAGATTTTGTCACAGCATTTTCAAAATTTCTTCCCGATGCGGAGGACTCAACAAGAGAACAAATAGTGAAAGAGAATCGTAACAGAATTGATCGACGTTGTTCGATTACATTCTCCGAATTCTCGACAGTGGTTTCGAAAATGGTTTTATTTTCTTTTATAATCCTTTTCCTCTAATAATCAAGATTTAAAAGCAACCTTTAGTATTAACCCATTAGATTTAGTTTAGACTAGAGGTACCGTCGTTTGACGGGCGTCTCGGGGGTGCTAATCCTTCCTCGAGCGTAACCGACTCCCGAACCCATAGACTCTGGTTAAGCGGACTGTATTAGGTTTAGTATTACCTTCGCCACGCTTAGGTTGATATTAGACTTAATAACCGGATAGGTGACTAATCACACCTTAGAAAAAAGATTAGTGGCGACTCCATTTCCAACGTCGTTTCGACTGGGTTCCCCGGACCCGAACGTTTCGACAGTAATGAATTTTTTTTCTTTTTTTTTATTATGGTCATAACTTATTATAGTACTTAATGTTTTTCTTTATAGAATTCTTTTTTTAGTTCAACATGTAATTAAGATGTAGGAAAATGTGTGTATAGTGAATAAAAATCATCTCCCCCATTTTTTTGTCCCATTTGTCTTTTTTCATTTTCTAATGCTATTCCTTATTTGACTAGTTAAATTATATTTTATATTTTCATTCTAAACCCCTATGGAAAATGTATTGAAATTTAGGAATAATCCTTATATATAATTATTTGTTGTTAATTTAGGGCTAAACTTGATGCGCCCAAGGCTTATTATCGACTTGAAGACAAGCATGGAGAGCAAGGAGAGGATGTGCAAGGGCTGCAAGGAAACATGGAGACTCATGGAGACCAAGGAGATGCCGATAATCATGTTCCAAGCACCAAGAAGATGTTATTTGATCCATTAAGCTTACCTAATGGGCCAATGACAAGAGCAAGAGCTAAGAGATTCAAAGCTGCACTTATGGGCCTTGTTCGAACTCATCTTGAAGATTATTGAAGTTCAATTGAAGACCTTTGAAGATGATTTGAGCATGAAGAAACCACTTGAAGACAAGTTTCTTACCTTACTTGCGATTGAGACCTAATTGGGCTTGTTTTTAGGTCTAATCGGCCTTATAAGGCCTTATTCTACCTTAGATTAGCTTATCTTTATATTTAGATGACATTAGGATTGGTTCTTGTTTGACTAAGTCCAATCCTTGTTTAATTATGCTTTGTTATTTATTTTTCCTAGTTGGACTTGGACTAGTTTTTCCTTGTCTTTATTTTTGGGCTTGTAAGACTTGATAGCCGCCCATATGCTTTTAGGAATAGGTCTAGGTCGACCATTTTGCCTATATAAGGGATTCGACCCCTCTTGTAAACACAAGTTAAGTTTTTCAATCAAATTGAGGATTATTCACATTTGAGAATTTAGCTTCATTGTTCTAGTTTGAACATACTTAGTATCTCTTCAATCTTGTAGAGTCCTAGCAAACAATTAGTTAGTGATTATCTAGTTGTATTTCTTGTGATCTTAGGTTGTCAATTGCAGGTCTAATTGATCATCTAGGGCCGACGAAAGAAGATTGGATCTTTGGGAAGACTATCAATTTCATCAAGTCTAGAAGTTGGAGTTTCAAGTTTGATCTTTGGAGGAATTCAATGGTAGATTTGAATCTATCACAACTAGATTCGTATCAATTGGTAATAAGAGCATTTCATCTTCAATCGGTAAATCTATCCTTCTATTCATCATTCATCAAGTTCTAGTTCCATCAAGTTCATATCGCAAAGTTGAAAATCAAAATTCAGAAACTTTCGATTTTTGTTGTGGATTCATTAGAGGTCGGATTGACTTGAAATTTGAGATTTGGGGTTCTCATACATTAAAGTTCTATCAAAAAATATTAAAAGAATAAAATAAATAAATAAAAATTCGACCATAAACTTGTGATTTTTGTTCTGCATTCATTAGTGGTCTGAATTGATTGAAATTTTAAATTTAGGCTTTTTACATCTTGATCTTTCTGGGAAAAATAGTGAAAATTCAAAAAAAAAAATTAAAAAAAGCTGGCATTTTTGGAGGTTATTTGGGATTTAGGGTTTTGCAGGTTAATTGGGGCTTTCTTGATTAGGGCTTTAATTTGACCTTGAATTGTGAAATTGAAAGTTTGTTTAAAAATTTTGGGAAGCTTTTGCTGTAATTGAAGTGTTAATTTGAAGGATTCATAGTTTGGGATTCATCGAATTCAAGTTGGAAAAATAAGTGGTACAAAATAGGATTTTGAGCTTGAATTGAGTTGATTTGCGATTAGTGGTTCTTTCAACCCTTTTTCCAGGTTGAGTTCAACCTTTTGCAAGGTTGAAACAGGAAATGTTTGGTCTCAAATTTAACTACAACATCTACATTGAGACTATCTACATCGGCATTGAAGTGCTACAAGTTTGGTTTGGTTTTCAGATCACTTATCTTTGAGTTTTACTCTAGTTTTTGCTACTAATTGTTTGTTCCTCAAGTAGGTCACAAGAAGAGCGAAGTAATCCTTACAAGTTCTTCTTATTAGACCTATAGAAGCTAAAAGGAGTGGTAAATGCCAGATTGTGTGAGACTATTAAGAGTAATTAGTGGGTTGGCTACCATATAGGTTGAGTGCAAACACGAGAGCAAGTTGTGGTAAACAAGAGTGTGTGTGTTGTGAGACACTATTTGTGAGGATTTTGTTTATCTTTACTAACCTTTTTGTGCAGGCATAATAGGGGATAGGGAGGATGGAGAAAATCAAGCCAATTTGGCTACTTTGTTGCAAACTCTAGTGCAACGAATGGACAACATGTCTACAAGATTTGATACCTTGGTTAATGAAGTTCAACAAGTGAGAGAGGGCCAAAATCAACCTAATGTTAATCTTGATCAATTACCAAGGAGAGGTGAATTGAGAGATGAAGAAAGGGAGCCTCAAGCTCAAAGGCAAGTTGCTAGGGGAGGTCCATTAGATCGATTAAGAGAGCAAGAAGCTGGAGGACAAGCTTATATGGATAACTTGCGGCCTAGAAGGGTTTTTGATAGAGAGGAGCCTAAAGACAACATCAAGTACACAATTCCAAAGTTCAATGGAAGGGGAATTCCAGAAGATTATTTGGATTGGGAGTCAAAGTTGGATATGTACTTCGATTATCATCCTTATGCCAAATGTAGGAAGATACAAATTGCTATCCTTGAGTTTGTTGAGAATGCTTTTGATGAACCAAATCTGCAAGTGCACAGAGTCAGTTGAAGTAATAATCCTAGAGTAATTAATCCAAGTGTCGAATCCACAGAGAACAATTAATCCCTATTATAATTAATTCTATCAAAGAAGGAAATTATGAAAATTATCAAAACAATTAAAAACTAAGAGCAATTGAGTTATAAAAGCAGAGAATTAAATAAGATGTGAAAACAATAATTGGAAAGTTTAGGGCTTCAGGTTTCACCTAATTGGGAAAATTACTACCTAACCTATGAATTAAATTGATGCTAAATTAGAATAGAATTACACTTAATTACCTATGTGCTCCGTCAAGTCTACACAGGAATACCTAACTAATTAGATTCATTAAAAACAAGTAATTATTCACCTATCAAATTAGCCTAAGATCCATGTCCGATCCAATCTAATTTGTCTATTTCCCTAGTGCACAGATTATGCTTCTCGTGTCAGTTCATCACATAATCTCTAAAACAATCTATATGTTGATCAAGCAAATAAATCTCATGTAGAACAAGGAAAATAAATCTAACTTGAAATAAAAACAATTCAATTCATAAATCAAGCAATAATTCCCAATTGGCTACACCTTAAACCCTAATTAAGAAATTAGTTACTCATCATCATGAACAAAAACACAAGAATAATTTTATTGAAGAACAGAAACATAAGAGAAAAAGAGAAAAGAAATCTTAGTCTCAATCTCCAAGGAAATCTTCTCTCCAACAAGGAAAATAGTTGTGATGAGCAAAAGGTCCCCAAAATAATCCTAAAAGTCTGTATTTATAGGGATACAAAAAGTACTAAAGTAATTTGGACTAATCAGGGGCAAAATCGGAGATTCTGGAAAAACTAGGAAAATTTCCGTCAGGCCTAACTTGGACCAGCTTGGGGGTCAATCCGGCCCCAACTTAGGACAGAAAGGTTGCGCAAACTTTGAAGGTTTCAACCTGGCCCCAACTTGAGGGGTAAGTTGGCCCCAACTTGGAGTTCGTCAGGATTTCGCAGATTTTCAACTTTCTTTAACGTTTTCACTTCCTTCAAGTCAAAATTAGCTTCCAAGTCCTTAATAAAAGTTGTAGAGCCTCGAATCCTCTTTCCACGGGCACTTGAATTGACTCGAACGGATCTCCGGATTGGAAGTTACGATTTTCTCCCTAAAATCACTCTAAATTAACCTACAAGCTCAAAAACACAAAATGTGATAAATTATCATAAAAAAGCAATGGAAAGTGCAATTTAGATACTCAAAATATAATCTAAAAAAGGTCCAAATAGTGTAAATTATTGCACTTTGTCGCAACGTGCGGGTCCGGGGTTCCGAACCCTACCGTTTAACAACTTTAAGGAAGGGGAAACTTACTGTTTCTAACTATGGAGTTGTCACTAATCTTTTTTAACCTAGGTGTGATTAGCCACCTATCAGGTTATTAAGCCTAATATTAACCTAATCTTGGCACAAGCAACACTAAACCTAATAAACGGTCTTCTAACCAGAATCTAAAATTCGGGAGTCGGGTACGTGTGGGGAAGGGTTAGCACCCCCACGACGCCCGTCAAAATGACGGCACTGACTAGTCTAAAATTTACTATGGGTTTCTATTGGTTGTTTCTATTCTTAAGTTTTTCATGCCTTATTAAAAAAAAATTATTGTCTTTTAATTGAATTAACCCATCTTTTTTCTATTAAAATACCCTATCTTTTTACCAATTTTACTCCTTTTTCAACCTTAATTATTAATTACCAATTTTTCTTTACCTTTTTTTTCTTCACACTCTTTGCTCTTTTTATTTTAATTACCAAATACTAGTCTTTACTTTTTCTCTTCAATTAGCGAATACCAGTCTTACCTTTACTTCAATTACCAAACGCCATTTAATTTCAGTTACCAAATTTCATTTCTCCATTTTTACTCTTTTTACTATATTTACCAAATATCAATTTACTCTTTTTTTATTTCAATTACCAAATACCATTCCACTTTAGTTACCAAATTTCATTTTACCATTTTACTCCTTTTTCTTAACCAAACTTCCCTTTTCTCTTTTTACCATATTACCAAATTTCATTTTTTCTCTTTTTACTTTGATTACCAAATGTCAATTTACTCTTTTTCCTTTAATATTTAACTTTAGTTACCAAGTTTTATTTTTACCAAATACCATTTAACTTTAATTACCGAATTTCATTTTTTACTCTTTAATTACCAAATTTCATTTTTGATCTTTAAATACTTTAATTATCAAATTCATTTTCTTTAATTGCCATATTCCATATTACTCCTTTATCAAATTCCATTTTACTCCTTTTACTTACCAAATTTCACTTTTACTTTTTAATTACCCAAATTTCATTTTTTACTTTTTAATTACCCAAATTCATTTTTTACTCTTTAATTACCCAAATTTCATTTTTACCAAATACCATTTAACCTTAGTTACCAAATTTCATTTTTACTTTTTAATTACCGAATTTCATTTTTACTCTTTAATTACCAAATTTCATCTTTATTTAATACCATTTAACTTTAATTACCAAATTTCATTTTTACTTAATACCATTTAACCTTAGTTACCAAATTTCATTTTTAATTTTTTAATTACCAAATTTCATTTTTACATAATACCATTTAACCTTAGTTACCAAATTTCATTTTTTACATTTTAATTACCCTCTTTTTTACTCTTTACTCTTTGAATTGAATTACTATTTACCCTTTTCTTTTTTGATCTTTCTACTTTTAACGTGACACCACTTTTTCTCTTCTTCCTCTCTTTTGCTTTAATTATTTCCTCTATGATTCTATACTCTAGTTTCTTAAATGCATGGATGCATATGATGCATGTTTTTCCGGTTCAATGCAGCTTTTACCGAATATTTATACGAGGAACACCATCTGGGCACCCGCCACTAATACTGGCTAAGACCCCCATCCGGAAATTCCAAGCCTAAAAAGGATAAGTTGAGACCGAAAAAGATTGTCTAAATCCCAATTATCGTTCCATCATCGGATCATATTTATTAATCTCAAGTGACATAACATAATAATATAAAGAGGCATAATGTAAATATGATGCATATGGGGCTTATTTCATTTCCTAAGTCCAATTGATTTAATTAAACCCAAACTAGAATTAAGATACAAAAGCTTAAGCCCAAATATCAACCAAGCCCACATATATAAAGTCAAATTGCTAATTAAGTATAAGGCCCAAAGGATAAGCTAGAGCCCAAAATGTAACCAAATGTCAAGTCCAAAACTAAATAGGAGTACAAACATGTCAATAAACCCCAAGTAGACAAATTAACCATAACAAAGCCCAACAGAAAAAGATTACAAGCCCACTCCACAAAACAAAACAAGCCCATATAAATGTATAAACAAGGCCCAACAGGAATTTTAAAGCCCAAAGTAAACATAATCTAAAACCCAAGTAAATATGTACATGTATGTATATATACTAAAGAAACCCAAATTACAAAAAGAAGCCCACAAGGCCCAACAACAAATCTATATCTAAAATCAATTTTAGAGGTCCAAATTGGATTCTCTCATATTTCAAACTTAATCATTATTATTAAAAGAATTATTGACCTTGGTTAATATGCCTAGCTCTAAAATCAAAAGGCTAATCCCTAAACATTCTATATTACTAATCCTGAATTAGTTTGCTAATATTTATTCAACTAAAGTTGTTTTCCCGTGTTTGAATTTATTTAACTGTTAATAATACTAATTTAACCCAAATAAAACGAAATCACATAAATTGAAATCAAATTAAGCTGACAGGGACTTAATTGAACACAAAGAGAAAGTTTAGCCTTTATGTGAACACGGGTATACTACTTGGACTCAATTGATCTAAAACCAGGGACTAATATGCATCAATTCAAAGCTAAACAACTAAATCAACATCAATAACAATATTTTAGGGGCTAAATAGAATGGACACCAAATATAAAGCTTGCAATTAAGATAAAACCCGAAACTTAACCTATCCTATAAATACCAACTTAAAACCAAAGTTCAGAAAGCTTACCAAACCCTAAGCCTTGCGCCGCCGCCGCTACCCCTCACCGGAAATCGCCTCCGCCGTAGTCGCCGGTCGCCGGAGCTCAGATGAGCTTGAAAGTCTGTGGACTAGAGCGCCTCGTCTCCTCCTTCGCGGATCTGGTGCTAGTTCCTTCAAAAACTGCCTTGAAACGTCTAGATCTAGACTTTGCCGATTTGACCTCGAGAACTCCGATGGAGAAATCCCACCGTCCGATGCTTCGGCTATGCGGGTATGGTGTTCTTCTCGTTTTACCTTCTCTATTTCACCGAAACAATCGTGTCAACTAAGGCCTAAATCTAAAAGACTCGAAAACGAATCTAACTCTAATGTTTCTGTGTGTGTGTGTGTGTTGTTTTTTTTGTTGTTGTGTGAGTTTTTTTGAAGGGAAGCTAAAAGGAACGATATGGAGGACTTAATCAATAAAGGGGAAAAGGAACAGGTGAAAGAACTACCTTTTTTTATTTTTTTGGTCACTGCTAAAAGGGAAACGAAGAGATCCCTTTTTTGTTTTTGGTTACAAGCAACAGGAAAGCTGCTCCTTTTTTTTTTTTTTTTTTTTGTAGAAGATAAGAACTGTTAGTGTTAACAGAAAACTGAAATGTGAAATCTTTATGTGTGTTTTTTTGGGATTTCTGGTTGGGAAGGGAAGGTAAAACTAGGGTTTATCTTGGGATTTTTTTGGAATCTGTGTCCTTTAGGTTTTAGACTACTATTGTTTATATACCTGTGTGGGGTTTAATCTAGGGGCTGAAATTGTGTTTCTTTGTGATCTAACGACCCATAGTTCTCCTAGAGACTTGCTGACTTGCGTGCATTTTGCTGACCTCAGCTTGTTTGAGGGAGTAATCTGATATTATCATGTTGCTTTTGGCATTTGGAAACTGATGTGCTGTGAAAAGATATAATTCCCTATGCTTTTGCCATCTGTCTAGTATCTGAAATTTGCACAAATCCAATGGTTGTAATTTACTGATTTTATGATCTTTACCATGTGGCCCCACTTGTACTTCCTCTTTATCTGTGCTTGCTTATCTGTTAGGCTGATGTGGCCATACTAGTGCTGACAAAGCTTGTTCTTGGAATGCCATTGGCTGAATGCTTGTGTTTGCTTTGTGTGTGCTTGTGGTAAGCTTGTGCTTTGGTGACACTATTCTGCTGTGAGGGCCTTTCTTGATCCTGGTTGTATCCTTGTCCTGTAGTCCATAGGATTTGCATGTTCTAATTTCAGTCTTTGATCAAGTGATTGTCACTTGGAGCCATTTTTTGCCTGCAATGCATTGCCTGTAGCTGAATAAATTCAGGGACAAAGCCTGAGCTTGCCAAACTTGGTCGGCAAGTTCATTTTAACTCTCTGCTAATCTCCTATTTTCTTTGTCTCTTTGTGTTTAAATGTGGCAAACCTCCACTACTTTGTCCCCCATACTGCTGACGTGGCGCTGATATGGCGAGGGGGACCATCCAAGCTTGGTGCCTCATGCCGAAAAAAGATAAGTACTTCCCTTAAATGCCTTCAATAACACATTAACCCCAATTTTAGCTTTAATGGTGACTAATTTGTGCTTTGAATCCCTGTTTTACAGGTTATTATGAAGCTTACTAGTGGAGGCAGCAGATCAAGCATCTTAATTAATCGGCTAATTGCTCAATTAAGGGCAAAACGTTTCACTCTCGGCCTAATTTGAGGCAGAACCTTTTAATTTGGTCGAATTAAGGCAAAACGTTCCAAAATCGCTTCAAATAAGGGTAAACCGTCAAACAGGGGCAACACCTTTTAGCAAGTGAGAAACACGCGCCGTTAGTGATAACGGATGCTGACGTGGCACCGTTAAGTCCTATATTAATATTTATTTATTAATAAAATTATTAATAAAAATTGAATTAAATTTGTTAAATTAAATTAAAAAAATAAGAATATAAAAAAAAAATTCTAAAACCGTTCCAATATAGATATGCTTCTTCTAGCAATTCCTTTCTCCCTTTAATTTGAGTTGAAGGAAAATAATTTATTTAAAAATATAATAAAACAAAATTATTCTTTGATGATGAACATGAATGTTCCATGGAAGCCCCATTCAACACCATAGTTTCCAGAGAGTTATGGAGTGAACAACTTTTCATTAAACACCAATTTTATTTTGGCACAATTTTTTCTGGAGTGAAAAGCTTCCAGAAAGATGGAAGCCCGTTCCCTATCATAAGCCTTCTCAGCACCATGACAAGCATTGAAGTCCTATAGCAGGGATGGTTACAACAGATTCAAGAAAAACTTGAGCCTGCAGACGATCCACCGGTGAAGGTCAGACAGGCTCTTCGCGATTGCAGGCTAGGTAGAGGATGAACCAAGCAAGGAAGATGGGAAGTGGACAAAGTCCGGCCATGGCGGTGAAGGACGAAACATGGCTTATTGCAAGATTTTTTTTTCATTGTCTTTCTTCTCGGTCTCTTTAGATCTAGCAAATTTGGGTGTTTTATTGATGAATCTAGTTTCAAATTTAACTTTAAGAAAGAAAGCAAAGCAGATCTGGACACCTTGGTGAGATTTGGAGTAAGATCAAGGTATGGCGGCTTATGGTGGCTGTGGTGGAGAAGAAAAAGAGTTCATTGATGGTGTTCATAATTTTTAAGTTAGAAAGGTTGTTTGATCTGAAATAAGGTAGGGATACAATATAGGAAGTGTTTGTAAGAAATTTAAAAAAAAACTTTTTTATATTATTTTATTTTATTAATAATTTTAATTTTTTTTATCTTTAACCGTGTTTTTTTTTTCTTTAAAAAATGTTTTCTTCTTAACAAAAAGTTATGCCACGTGTTATAACCCTATGAGACTAATAAAATTGACGCGCATTTCTTTGTGCGTGGAAGTCAAAAGCCGTTTAAATTGATGTTTGCCCTTATTTGAAGCGATTTTGGAACGTTTTACCCCAAATCAACCAAATTAAAAGGTTTTACCCCAAATTAGGCCGAGAGTGAAACATTTTGCCCTTAATTGAGCAATTAGCCTAATTAATCTTTGAGCATCTATGTACATTAATGTATCTGTATTTTTTTGGCCAGAACCTTCATGTATCAGCTATTAAAATGAAACTGTCCTTTTATTTATCCCTTTTTTTTTTGCACCATTTTAGTAAACATTAACAAATGGGTCGTTGGTGAAAGAATAGAAACTAAGTTGGCCCGTAAAGAAATAAACTAAAGGAAAAGTAAGTGGGCCATTCACGGCCCAACTGAAGAAGCAATTTATCAAGGCCTATTTAGGAGATGCCTAAGGCCCAAACGAACCTGACCCAAGGAAAAAAAACGGCTTGGACCGATCTAAATATATATATATATATATATATATACAATAAATGAATTAGGACTTTGGGAATGGGCTTTAAAAAGAAAAATCTCAAGTACCTAAGCCCGAAAGGAACCTGTCCCTTGTAAAAAAAAAGGATTAAGACTTTGGGAATGGGCTTTAAAAGAAATAGGCTTTTAAAATTAGAAGACAATGATGTATTAAGGTTTTCTCAAAGGTTTGGGCCTTGGTTATTTTTAAGGGGAGGCTTGACTAATCCAAACAAAACCTAAAATAATGTAGAACTTAAAAGTAATGTGTCTACACACTTATCAGCTTTAAATTAGTGGAATCAATTGGTGCAATCTAGGAGGAGAAATAGGGAGAGACCAATTAAAACATGGACTGATTTGAAGAGTGCTATGAGGAAGAGGTTTGTGCCAAGTTACTACATCAATTCTCTTTATCAAAGATTGCAAGCATTGAGGAAAGGATCTAAGAGTGTTGATGAGTACTATTCGGAGATGATGTTGTTGATGTCTAGGGCTGAAGTTGAAGAAGTTCCACAAGCTACTATGGCTAGATTTCTTTCGGGTTTGAATAGGAAAATTCATGATATTGTGGAGATGCAACAACACTATGATTTAGAGGAGATGTTGCAACATGCTTTGAAGGCCGAGGGTCAAGTAAAGAGAAATAGTGCAGCCAAAAGGGGTTTCACATCATCAAGTAGCTCATGGAAAACTCCTATTAGGAAAGATGAGAGAACACCATACAAGGAGAAGGAGATTGCGCAAAAGGGGTTTGTAAGTCCTAAAATTGAAAGTAAGGGTTCTTCAAGTTCATCATCTAAATATCACATTAAGTGCTTTAAGTGTCAAGGATTTGGTCACTATGCTAAAGATTGTGTTAATAAGAAGGTGATGTATTTTAATGAGCATGGTGAGCTTTTGAGTGAAAAGGAAGGTGATTTCAATTTTGGTTCTAGTGGGGATGATGATGATGAAAGGGACAATGAAGAGGCGGCAATTGATGATGGTGATGAGTTAGTTCCACTTAAGAGTTTGGTAGCTAGGAGAACTTTAAGTGCATATATGAAAGGGGATATTCAAAATCAAAGGGAGAATTTGTTTCACATTAGATGTTATGTGAATGAGAAACCTAGTAGTGTGATCATTGATGGTGGAAGTTGTACAAACATAGCTAGTGTTTATTTGGTGAAGGAGTTACAACTACCTACTTCTAAGCATCCTAAACCCTATAGCTTAGGTTGGTTCAATGATAGAGAAGAAATTAGGTTTAACAAACAAGTTTTGGTTACTATTTCTTTGGGTAGGTACAAAGAGGATGTCTTGTGCGATGTACTACCAATGCAAGCTTGTCATGTTTTGCTTGGGAGGCCATGGCAATTTGACAACAAGGTACAACATGATGGTGAGACAAACAAGTACTCTTTTATGTGCAGTAAGATTCCTATCACTTTAGTTCCTTTATCACCTCAAGAAGCTTTAAAAGATCAATTGAAATTAAGAAATGATTTTGCTAGATTAGAGGCTGAATATAGGGCTAAAGAAAAGAGTAAACCCGAACCTAACTTGAGTGTTGTTTGTGATGATAACAAATCTGTTTTGGTTGAGAACGAACATAGTTCAAAGAAAGTTGTTAAAGAGTGTATGTTAGCTAATAAGAGTGAGATTAAGAGTGCTTTGCATGAGAATTTTGTTTTCATCTTACTTTTGTTTCGAAATACACTAATAGGTACTAACAACTTGGCTGGAGAAATTCCAAGCAATATTGTTTCTCTTTTAATTGATTATGCATATGTGTTTCCTAAGGAAATTCCTAGTGGATTACCACCAATTAGAGGGATTGAGCATCAAATTGATTTCATCCCTGGGTCGCAAATACCTAATATGCCAGCCTATAGGACTAATCCTGATGAGACTAAGGAGTTGGAGAAACAAGTTGGAGAGTTGCTTGAAAAGGGCTATGTGCGAGAAAGCCTTTCCCCATATGTTGTTCTGTGTTGCTAGTTCCAAAGATGGATGGAGCTTGGAGAATGTGTGTTGATTGTCGAGCTATCAACAACATAACAATTAAGGATCGTCACCCTATTCTTAGATTAGATGATATGCTAGATGAATTTTATGGTGTTTGTTTATTTTCTAAGATTGATCTTAAGAGTGGGTACTATCAAATTTATCATGAAAGAGGGTGATGAATGGAAAACTGCCTTTAAAACTAAGCTTGGATTGTATGAATGGTTAGTTATGCCTTTTGGATTGACCAATGCACCTAGTATTTTTATGAGGCTAATGAACCATGTTTTAAGAGTTTTATTGGTAAGTTTGTTGTTGTTTAATTTGATGATATACTTGTGTATAGCAAAACTTTAGAGGATCATGTTGAGCATTTGAGATGTGTATTGAATGTGCTTAGTGTTGAGAAGTTTTATGCTAACCTTAAGAAGTGCACCTTTTGCACAAATATGCTTGTTTTCCTTGGTTTTGTTGTGAGTGCGCAAGGTATAGAAGTTGATGAAGAGAAGATCAAAGCCATCAAAGATTGACCAACACCAACCAATGTTGGTCAAGTGAGATCATTCCATGACTTGGCTGGATTTTATAGGAGGTTTGTTAAGGACTTTAGCACCTTGGCAGCACCTATAACAAGTGTGATGAAGAAGAATGCACCATTCAAATGGGGTTAAGAACAACAAGAAGCATTTGAGACATTAAAGACTAAGCTTACTAATGCTCCTTTGCTTGTTTTACCTAACTTTAATTCTACTTTTGAGATTGAATGTGATGCATCAAGTATAGGAATTGGAGCTGTTCTAATGCAAGGAGGAAAGCCTGTAGCTTACTTTAGTGAGAAATTGAGTGGGGCTGCATTGAACTATCCAACCTATGACAAGGAGTTGTATGCTCTTGTGAGAGCATTGCAAACTTGGCAACACTATTTGTGGCCTAAGGAGTTCGTTATTCATACTGATCATGAGATTTTGAAGTACTTGAAAGGCCAACAAAAGTTGAATAAACGACATGCTAAGTGGATGGAATTCATAGAGTCTTTTCCTTATGTGGTGCGATATAAGAAAGGTAAGGAGAATGTTGTGGCTGATGCATTGTCAAGGAGGTATGTGTTACTTTCCACACTTGAATCTAAATTTCTAGGATTTGAGTTT
This sequence comes from Corchorus olitorius, assembly GCA_001974825.2. Taxonomy (NCBI): domain Eukaryota; kingdom Viridiplantae; phylum Streptophyta; class Magnoliopsida; order Malvales; family Malvaceae; genus Corchorus; species Corchorus olitorius. Next base: position 31,767 of record AWUE01013040.1, read on the forward strand.
ATTAAGGACTTGTATGCTTTGGATGCTTACTTTGCTTATATCTATAAAGCATGTGCTAAATTTGGATTTGGAAAGTGTTGAGGGTGAAATATTCGACAAGGACGATCGTCGAAGACCGTCGCTCTAAGCCTCTGAGACCTGGAAGGTTGAAGACCTATGGACAGAAGAACACCTAGGAGTGTGGGGGGAGGGTCCCCCGCGTTAGCACTCCGACGGTCAAGTCAGTGACGAACTCCCAAGTAGTTGAGAGGTTTTTGAGAGTGTTGAGGTCTAGAGTTTGAGAGGATCTTAGAGTATATAAGAGTATTAGAGCCCCTGTGATAAATGAGGGGTTATCCTTTATATAGGCATCGGGGATGCCATGTCACTGATTGTATGGGCCTGTACGGACATGTACGGATGATTATATTTTCTCCGGGTCGGATCCGTAGTCATGGGTCGACCCATCGGGTGCTTGAAGGATGTCGATCATCAGAGCTTAGGGCTGACGTCCAGGCAGGTGTGTGTACGGATAGTACTCAACAATTGCCCCCCAGGTGTGAGGGGGGTCATAAAGTGGCCGCGCCGAACGACTTAACCATCCTTGTCGGCCCTAGACCTAATTGGGCTTGTTTAGGTCTAATCGGCCTTATGAGGCCTTATTCTATCTTAGATTAACTTATCTTTATGTTTAGATGACATTAGGATTGGGCCTTGTTTGACTAAGTCCAATCCTTGTTTAATTATGCTTTGTTATTTATCTTTCCTAGTTGGACTTGCACTAGTTTTTCCTTGTCTTTATTTTTGGGCTTGTAAGGCTTGATAGCCGCCCATATGCTTTTAGGAATATGTCTAGGTCGACGGTTTTGCATATATAAGGGATTCGACCCCTCTTATAAACACAAGTTAAGTTTTTCAATCAAATTGAGGTTTATTCACCTTTGAGAATTTAGCTTCATTGTTATAGTTTGAACATACTTAGTATCTCTTCAATCTTGTAGAGTCCTAACAAACAATTACATAGTAATTATCTAATTGTGTTTCTTGTGATCTTAGGTTGTCAATTGCAGGTCTAACTGATCATCTAGGGCCGATGAGAGAAGATAGGATCTTTGGGAAGACTATTGATTTCATCAAGTCTAGAAGTTAGAGTTTCAAGTTTGATCTTTGCAGGAATTCAAGGATAGATTTGAATCTATCACAACTAGATTCGTATCAAAACCTAGTGTTTTTTTTTGGCATTTATCAAAACCTAGTGTTTAATTGGTATTTTTATTATTTGCTAAAACTTGAAAACAAACAAGATATAATACCAGGGACACGTGGCATGATTTGGTGAATGGGGCACAGACTGGGGCACAAAACTTAAGGGAGGTGATTTCCATCCGTGCATAGTTACCACGGACACGGTACGTTCCGGTACTTGATACAGATAGGTGGCAATTTTGCGGGTTAAGTCGGTTTCGGGTCGAGTCTAGTCGGGTTCGGGTCTTAATAAGTCTCGAGTCTTAACAGGTCACGGGTCTTATCAGATCGGATATAATCGGGTTCTGGTCATTATGCTTATCGGGTTTAACGGGTTTCGGGTTAATTCAAATCGGATAAAATCGAATTCGGGTCACTATATATATTGGGTCATTTCAAAACCGAGTCATTATGAGTCAGATAATTCGGATATATCAAACATCAAAAATTACAAAATCTAAAATTACCTAATTCTATAAATTTGGATAAGTTATTAAAAAAATTTGGATAACTTATTGTTTATACGTCAATTTACAATTGAGGGTAAATTGGTTTTCACATAAATATAATTAAGATGCGTGGTCAGAATTAGATAAAAAATCCTAAAGAAACTAGGTTTCTGCACCACCCTAGTTCTAATAGAATTAGGAAAATCTTATAATTAATTGCAAGGGCTGAAATTTATTAATTATTAAATAAATAATATTTATTTTTCAAGATAATTATTATTAAAATCATCATCTATGCCGCCCATACCTTGAAGAGTGGCAAAGAAAATCAAATAGAAACAGTTTCCTTTAGTATTGTTGTCTACTAGGGAGGCAAACAGTAAAAAAGGAAAGTTGCTCACCATCTACCCATGAGATGAAAAATACCTCATGGAGTTGATGTTAAGGCCCAAAGTCGTCTCCCATGTAAAGGAGAGGCCGCCCACTTCCCTGAGGATAGCTATTTTTCTCTTCTTACAGGAAGGAGGCAGAGAGCTAAAGTTTTTCATTAAGAGAAACATCTACGTACGTGAGAGAGGCATGGGATTTTTAACCTCACACCTCTTCAATATAGTCTACCTACCATAGTGGAGAAATCGCCTAGCCTTTGTCCCCTCCCCGGGAGGCGAAACTACAACTTTGCATTTTGTTCAATTAAGAACAAAATGGTAAAATTCGCCAATTGAGAAGGCTAGAGTCTGCGATTTCTACCAAGGAGCATACCATGATGATCCTTGAGCAATGTAGATCATCTTGGTAAAATTTCACCTTATTCTGACATCGGAATAAGAACTTATGCCCGGTTTTCAATTAAGGACATTTCGGGGAGTGAAACCAAATTCACCATGGTAGAGAGCTCGAATTCACTTGGGATTTTTTCCATAGTCTTATGGGGATAATCTAAACCTACTGGTGAAATTTTGGTTTATTCCAAGATCGTTTGCAACTTTTGCATTCTTTTCAGTTAAGGACACGTGGCTTTCTGACCCCGGTTTAAGCCATTTTCTTAGCTAATTGTTATTTTCATGATTTGAAAAGCTAAATATGATTAAGTATGGGTAATTTCGTGGCCTTAGTATTCAAATTCTAAGTTATGATATTAGAAGGCCACTACTTAGTCAAATTAATCGATTTCAGCACAAAAGAGGCAACGAAGGCATGCTGAAGTGTGATAGGAAGAGGGAAGAATTATTCATCAACCACCCAAGAGGAAGATTTCCATCTCCCATCCAAGAGAGTGGTGCCCTAGCATCTACTTTTCCCTCTCCCTAGTAGTTGGAAGCAATCAGAAGGAAAAATAAGCTTCACTGCACCTTCATAGAGGCTGTCATCTACCTAGGAGGAGGAATTCGCCTTCGTCAGCAAGTCGAGCCCATTAAATGCAAGGCCCATGCCGCCCCCTATATAAAGGGAGGTCATTCCAAGGTTTCAGGCAGATTTCGCATCTCAAACATTTCTCAGAGAAATCACTCTTCTAAAAAAAACCAGCTCCTGAAGCTACAAACTTGCTCCGCGCAAAAAAACCAAGCTCCGTGCTTATTTTCTCTCTGGCTCTGCGCCATTTTCATCTTGTTCATCACGAGTTCTTACTCATTCATCAAATTTTCCTTGTTTAGATCTTGTCTCATGACATTCAAACACTCCTTTAGTGTTTTTCTCTTGTTTCAATCTTGTCTCCGGACACCAAAACACTGTACACATGTTTCTCTCCTATAAATAACAAATCAAATTGTTATTTTTCTTTTGAATTTCAATTGCAATCAAAGCAGATCTCCCAGATCTGATCCAATTAGAGGAAGGCCCGGTTATGAAGAATAGTTTGTATGGATCCAATGATTTAAATGCTCCGGTGTGACTTTGATCCAGTCCCCACAATCGCTCTGATCTTTTAATCTGCTGCTTCGCGCACCAGATCCAGTTTTTACAACCTCTTTGTCAATTTCAGCAAATTGACTGCACGCCCCTATGCTGTCATAAAGAATTCTCCGCGAAAACTCTAGCAAGAGATTTTTGGCACAACATCTCTCTTTGGCACGCCCGATGGGACAAGTACAACTACTCTCCCTCTTTGGCGTTTTCCCCTCTCTCCGTCTCTCTACATAGTCAGCGATCCCTGGCTTTCCTTCTCCTAGTCTCTCAGCAAGGTATCCGCCTCACTCAAAGGTCCACACCAACTTACTTCCCTTGACGCTTGAAGCAGGACAAGAGAGCAGATCTCTCCTCCTCCAACGCCTCAGGGTATAATTTTCTTTACTTTTTCCTTTTTTTTCTTTTCTTTCTAAGTTCTACCAAGTGGCAAACATGCCACCTAAGGTTGATGAAGGTAGATCTAGCCATGGCATGCAAACTAGAAGCAAATACGTGGCTGATCCTTCATAATTACTTTTGGAGTCTAATTCAAAGATCTTGTTACAATATCTCACTAAAGCCATGAATGAAATTTCCTTGGCACATGAGCAGAGGATGCAGCAGCTTATGAGATCTATGGATCAGATGAATAGATCTCATGACAACTTAAGGAAGCTAATGACTCTCTTAAGGAGCAGATGACCACCTCCTAGGGAGGGAGCAGTAAGGGGTGAGAATGAAGCTGATCTCATTCTTGGGCATCAGGAGGCTGCAGATCACGCCCCTGACAATGTGGAAGAGGAAGTCAACCCCGTTGGTCCTCGAGTTGTAGCCTATGTACCTCCTCATGTGAGGAATGGTAATGGTAATGGCGCAAGGAATGGTCATCAACACCATCCTGCTCCACGCCATCCACCTCAAGCTGCTGATGTACAAGGTCCAGTGAACCAGAACCACATCAGGGAGATGATTGAAGATATGATTGGCCCAGCCTACAGGAGAGTAGGCAGGCCATCTTTCCAGAAGCCTTATCCTGAAGAGTATGACAGAATCTATCCTCTACCTCGTGGGTACAAGGTCCTTAACTTCACAAGCTTCTCTGGCACCTCTAATGAGCAGACAACTCTATAACACATTGCTCGCTTCACTGTACAGTGTGGAGAAGCTAACTCTGGCTACCACAAGCTTCGCATGTTTCCTAAGTCTGTCACATGAGCAGCTTTTAGTTGGTACATCAACCTACCACCCAACTCAGTGAGAACCTGGGAGGAGATGGAAAGGTTGTTCCAAACACAGTTCTATAGAACTGAACCTGAGGTCTCCATGGCCGACTTATCATGCCTCTACCAGAAGAAAGGGGAGTTAGCTAAGGAGTACATAGCTCGTTTCAAGAAGCTAAGGAATAGGACTTGACAGAGTTTGTGCGCCTAGCTCAGAATGGACTTGACATAGAACTTCGAAAGAAGTTCGAAGGAGTTGACTTCAGAGACTTCTTTGAGATGTCAACTAAGGTGACAAGATATGAAACTCTCCTAAGGGAAGAGAATTAAAGAAAAAGTTCATCTTATGGCACTTACTATCAAGAGCCAAACTTTGAACTTGGAATAGCTGAGGTCAAGGTAGATCGGCCTATTGAGTGTCCATGTCTCATGAAGGCAGGAGTGGGACACCCTCAGACCCAGGAGAGTTTTGCTGCTATGTACTAGAGACAAGTAGAGAAGAAACCTTATGATGGGAGCAAGACTTACTCATTTGACACATAAAAAACAAATGAAGTCTTTGATTTCCTACATAAGTCTGGTATGATCAAGTTACCACCTGGACATGTTTTTCCTTCACCTGAGGACATCAAGGGGAGAGAGTACTGCAAGTACCATGACTCCTGGAGGCATCCAACCAACAATTGTATTGTGTTTAAGAACATAGTACAAGAAAAGATAGAAAAGGGGATCCTGAAGTTCCCTGAGGCGCTAAAAAAGGACATGGGAGTTGATAAAAATCCTTTTCCAGCTCCTATACACATGGTCACATTCAACCTCCCAAAGGATGGATAGCTGGCTAGTAAGGAGAAGGAGAAGGGAGAAACAACTCCAAAGAGGGTGACTTTGGCTCCAAGTACCTCCTTGGTAGCCAACCTTCAACATGAAGGTAAGTTTTATCACCACTCTGCAAAAGCCAAGAAGTTGGTTGATAAAGCTTAGTCTAAGACTCTGGGTGTTCATTCAGATCGGCCTTGGTTTCCAAACACGGCCGTTGACAGACTTAAAACACCAAGGAGGAAGCTGGAACTTTTCTCATCTGAGGATGAGGAAGATCCCGTGGAACATCTTGATACCTCTTCTAAGAAGAGGGTTCAAAGGAAGTTAGAATTTTCATCAAAGACCCCACTCCAGAAAAAGGAAAAAAGCAAGGCAAAGTACACTCCTAACTCGGGGGGCAAGCCAGAAGCTTCTCTTCCTCCTCCTAAACAGAGCAAATGGGAATATGGAGAGTCATCATCAAGAATGGCGCCATCCTCCCTTCATCCCCGCTCATCTACCCATCAGAAGGTGCAGAGATCTTCTAAGAGAGAGCATGATCAACAACCAAAAGTTGAGATTCATTCTAAGTCCTTTCCAAAAAGGACTAAGCGTGAGCTCAGACCATGGTTGGTTCACTAGAAGGAAGAATATCGCCGTGCAACTGTGAGAAATGAAATGAAGCTGAGAAGTGACCATGCACGACCAAGGATGGTCAAGCCACCATCAAACATTCAAAAGGGTGTGTGGCGAAGAGTGCAACATCCCAAGTAACCTGTTCAAAAGAATAGAAAGACTTGGAGAAGAAGATAACTTCGAAAAAGAGCAAAAGCTCGCAATGAAGAAGTACTTGACGCCATGCAAGTTGATGAGAGTGGAAATGAACCTTCAAAGGACTCACCATCTACCAACGAGATGGATGTATCCCTCATGGACCTAGCAGACATGGGGGTAAAGCTGTGCAAGGAGAAAATCCTTTCTGAAGAAGCAAAGCTCAAAGCAAGAGCACTTGAGCTAAGTAGGAAGGAAGTTGAACTCCAAAATCGAAGGCAAGCATTAATTGACATAGTCTACGGCAATGAAGATTATTCTTGCCAAGAACGAGCAGACAAAGGCGCCATCAATGAGGAAGCAGTCCTTGCCTATAGAAGACTAGCCATAAGAGCATTCGCCATAAGAGATGAAGATGGATAAGATGATGACTTCGAAATCCGTAGTATTGACAATGACTCATACTACAATAAGTTTCCTTATGAAGCTTTATCTAGAAGACTTGAAGACTGGCCACCACATGAGGCCACTCAAGATCTACTCCACATCTCAGAGAACATGCCACCATGGCAAGTATCAATTTTGCTTGAAAAAGCAAAATTAGATAAGGAGAGGAAAGAGTTTGAGCTGAGAGAATAGAACATATCAAAGCTGAAAACATTCTCTTCGAAAGACAAGAAGCCTTAGGAGGGTCATCATTGAGGAGCTCAACATGAAGGTAGACAAGACCCTAGGAGACCAAGATGAACGTCTATGGACTCCACACTGGGCGGATAATGGCACCACCCACATGGAGGTTGCCATACCAACTCCATCTAACCAGAACATGTGTGATGAAAGTTTGGGAGAAAAGCCTGTCGCCATGAGTGAAGAGGAAACATTAGCTGCTAAGGATTTTGGCAACAAATCTGTTGATTCAATGGCCTTTGGACAGTTCATGGTTAATCTTAACCATACTATCCTTACTCTACCATGCACATTTGCTACTAAACTAAAGGAGCGAGTGGAATCATTTGAACCACCCTCTCACCAGGAGAGTGAAGATGTCATTGAGATCCCTTCAGGAAAGGAAGAGGACTCGGGGGGCAACAACTCAGATGATGCCAAAGTAATGATCTTCACCAAACCTGATGAAACAAATACTTGCCACATCAAGCCTTTGTATATCAAGGCTCATGTTGATGGCATCCCAATCAACAAGGTACTTGTTGATAATGGTGCAACGGTGAATCTTATTCCCTACTCATCATTGAAAAAGCTTGGCAAGTGCATTGATGACTTGATCAAGTCAGAAGTTACTACGAGTGATTTCTCTGGCAACATCAAGAAGACAAGAGGCATACTACCTGCCCAGTTGACCATTGGGTCAAAAACGTCCCTCTCTGCCTTCTTTGTAGTTGATTCCTCATCAACTTACAACATGTTACTTGGTAGAGATTGGATTCACTCTAACTGGTGTGCCCCATCATCTTTACACCAACTGCTGATGTTTTGGAATGGCACTGAAGTTGAAGTGGTCAAGGCAGACAACAGACCATTCAAAGTTGAATCCAATGCAGTAGATGTAAGGTTCTATGATGAAAACACTGGACCTATCAGGTTCATGGGCCAGGACAAGTATGGCCAGCCATACCCTTTCATCTATACTAGAGAAGTCAAACAGGAAGCCTTGAAAGAGGTGATGGAAAATCTTGTGCAGCCTGATGCCTTGATCCCCTTCAAGCCGCTTCCATGTGCTCCTATCATAGAGGAGATCCCATGAGTACACAAACTATAGAGGTTGTGTTGGCCAACGACACCTTGAAAAAGTTGTCGACATTGGCCTTAGAAATGAAGCTCTAAAGCATAGAGGATTCAGCCGCCCCATCAGCTGATGCGGCTTATCAAAGTGTAGAAGACACACAAGGTGAGATCACCATGGAAGAACTTGACCTTGCTCCCATTAAGTTAGATGATCTCAAGGCTGAGGTACAAGATCCTTTACTTGAAGTAAATCTTGGTACTGAGGAAGAGCCTAGGTCGACCTACATAAGTCAACTATTGGCCGAAGAAGACAAGCCACGCTTTGTAGCCTTGTTAAAGGAATACAAAGATTGTTTCACATGGGACTATGACGAAATGCCTGGCTTAAGTCGTGACTTGGTGGAGCATCGCCTACCAATCATTGAAGGATACCGTCGCTATCAACAACCTCCTAGAAGGATGGCAAATAATGTCATTCTTAAAGTTAAAGAGGAAGTTGAGAGGCTCCTTAAAGTAGGATTCATCCGTACCGCAAGGTATGTAGAATGGATTTCAAACATAGTTCATGTAGTGAAAAAGAATGGTAAAATCAGGGTGTGTGTTAACTTTCGTAACTTGAATTCAGCTACCCCTAAAAATGAATATCTTATGCCTGTTGTAGACTTACTGGTAGATGGAGCCGCCCAACATCAAGTATCATCCTTCATGGATGGACACAGTGGCTACAACCAGATCTACATAGCAGAGGAGGTTGTTCCAAAGACAGCTTTTCGCTGTCCAGGTGCAATCGGTACTTTCGAATGGGTAGTCATGCCCTTTGGACTCAAAAATGCCGGTGCAACCTACCAAAGAGCCATGAATGCTATCTTCCATGACATGATTGGAAAATTCATGGAGGTATACATAGATGATGTTGTGGTTAAGTCACACAACCACCTTGACCACATTGATCATCTAAGGCGCTCATTTGAAAGAATGAGGCAACATGGCTTGAAAATGAATCCATTAAAATGTGCTTTTGGTGTTGGTGCAGGTAACTTCCTTGGGTTTTTAGTTCATCAACGAGGTATCGAGATAGACCAAAACAAGGCAAAACCGCCCACCTCTAAGAGGGAACTCCAATGCTTCCTTGGACAAGTCAACTTTCTAAGAAGATTCATCTCCAACACTGCTGGTAAGACCAAGGCGTTCTCACCACTGTTGAAGTTGAAAGACAAGGAGGAATTTCAATGGAATGACAAACATCAAGAAGCTTTTGAGGCTATCAAGAAGTACTTAGCTTTGCCTTCTGTATTAGTTCCTCCTAAGAAGAATAAAACCTTGTACCTATATGTCACAGCCACTGCATCTTCTATAGGATGTTTGTTGGCTCAAGGATTAGGAAAAGGGAAGGAACAAGCAGTGTACTACTTAAGTAGGAATCTTACTGATGTAGAAACTTGGTATAGTCCTATTGAGAAGCTATGTTTGTCACTCTACTTTGCAGCAATAAAACTTAGACATTACATGCTCTACTTTGATGTCTGTGTTATTTCTAAAACTGACTTAGTAAAATACATGCTATCTCGGCCTCTCCTTAAAGGCCGATTAGGCAAGTGGTGCCTAACACTCTCTGAGTTCAGTTTCAAGTATATACCTCAGAAGGCAGTGAAAGGACAAGCTATTGCTGACTTCCTAGCCGACCACCCATGCTTAGACTTGGGAGAAGAGTTTGAAGACACAAACTTTGTCATGGAGGTATCCTTAATACCATGGGTACTTGACTTTGATGGTTATAGCACTGCTAACTCAGCAGGTGCTGAAATTGTAATCACCTCCCCTGATGATGACTACACCATGATGTCATTCCACTTAGATTTTGATTGTACTAACAATCAAGCTGAGTATGAGGCACTTATCATTGGTTTAGAACTACTCAGGGAGATGCAAGTATCCACAGTACACATCAAAGGTGATTCTCTCTTGGTAATTAACCAACTTACTAGAGAATTCAACTGCACAAGTCCATCATTGTTATCCTACTATGCAGTTGCAGTGCAATTGTTAGAAAAGTTTGATGATGTACGAGTAGAACATGTCCCCAGACATAAAAATGAATCTGCAAATGTTGCTGCACAACTTACATCTAGCCTTACATTCCAAGATGATATTTGGAAAAAGGTGGTGAATGTTGAAAGGAGGAGCATGCCTTCAACATTTACCAGGGACAATGTGTTTGAAGTGTACAACCTAGTACACAGGCTTGATGATTGGCGCCAGCCATTCCTTGACTATCTCCAACATCCATCAATAAGGGTTAGTAGGAGGATAAGAACTTTGGTTGTGCACTACACTGTCTTAGCTGATGAGTTATATCGAAAAGACTTAGACGGATCTTTAAAAAGATGTCTAGATCATGAAGAAGCTAAGAAAGTCATCAAGGATATACAAGAAGGCTTATGTGGTGCACATCAAGCTGGAAGGAAGATGAGATGGCTAATACGCCGTCATGGTTTCTATTGGCCAACTATCATGAAAGACTGCATGGAATTCGCCAAAGGTTGCCAAGCTTGTCAAAAGTATGGCCCTATCTGGAGACTTCCATCAGAAGAGCTACACTCTATAATAAAGCCTTGGCCATTCAGAGGATGGGCAATTGATCTCATTGGAAAGATCTACCCACCAGCCAAGGGAGGTGTCTGCTTTATTATAGTTACCACAGATTACTTCACCAAGTGGGTAGAAGCAAAAGCTCTGAATGGCATAGCTCATAATGACATCAAGAAATTCATTAAAGAACACATCATCTACCGCTTTGGGATTCCAGAAACTCTCACTACTGATCAAGGTACTAACTTTGATTGAGAAATCACAAGGAGTCTGGAGGAAAAATTTGGCCTGAAATTCGCTAAGTCCACGCCATACTATGCACAGGCTAATGGACAGGCCGAAGCCTCTAACAAGGTGATGATAGGCATCATAGAGAAGATGATAAAAGACAAACCTGATAGATGGGATAGTGTCTTACCTATGGCCTTGTGGGCATATCGGATGTCACAACGCTCAAGTACTGGTGTGAGTCCATTTAGCCTCACCTATGGTCATGATGCAATGGTTCCTATGGAACTTTTGGCTAAGTCAGCCATAGTTGCATTTCAAAACAACTTGCAATGGTATGACTACAATGATGCCATGATGATTGAGCTTGAAGACCTTGACTGTGAAAGGTTGGATGCTTTGAATCTCCTGCAAGCACAGAAAAAGAAGGCAGAAAAAAGTTATAACAAGAAAGTTCGTAGACGAAGTTTTATCGAAGGCGAACTAGTATGGAAAGCTTTCTTGCCTCTTGGTTTTAAGAAACGCGGAAAGTGGTCTCCTAAGTGGGAAGGACCATTCCGTATCAAGAAAGTACTTAATAATGGTGCCTACTGGTTAGAAACCGAAGATGGTGATTCTCATCGGAAGTTCATCAATGGGCGTTATTTGAAGAAGTACTATTCAACTGCATGGGAGGCAAAATCTGATCCAAATCCTGAATTTGACATGGAAGAGGAATTAGATAATGTGGCTATGACTCAACTCACAGCCACATGCTTCAGCGAAGTATAAGACATGCACGCTTCGTGGACTTAGCCACCCCAATTGCGTTCTTGTGGCTTTAAAATAAAAACAAATATTTTTATTACTTATGAAGTAATAAAATTTTCAAAATTTTGCCAATAACAATATGTGTGGCGAAAATTGGAAGAAAAATAAGAAAATTCCATCACTAAAATTTTACAAGTGTTGTGGAATTTAATTTTTTCAAAATTTGGCTTTATTTAAAAAGTGGAGGCCGAATTTCTCAAGTAATTTTTGGGTTATTGTCGAAAATTTTAAGTATTATTGGCAATTTAACTCCAAAAATAAATTCTAAGTATGTAATCTTTGTGGTTTTAGTCATAAGACCAAAAGATTAAATTCACAAAGGATTTTGTTTAAGTTAGATGGCTAAAATAAATAAAGGCCACTTATATTAAAGTTGGCTAAAAATTCATTGCCACCAATTCAAAACAAAATTTAACTTGTTTGAAATAGAAATCAACTCATAAAACAAAATCTTAAAGTCATGAAAATACTTAAGAAAAATAAAAGTACGAAAGGAAATAAAATCCTAAGCCAGGATGTGAGGACTACTCATCCTCATCAGACACCTCAGCTTCTTCTTCTTCAACCTCAGCAAAGGGGTCATCACCGTTGAAGACCTCAAAGTAGTTGGGGATATTTCCTGTCCAAGTACGGAAAATATTGTTCAATTGCTCCAATTGGAAGTACTTGGTGCCCATCTCTTCCTCAAGCCCCGTGACATCAACCAGGGAGGCAGCAAGTTCTTCAATCTGCTTGCACTTCTCTATAGCAGCTTGCTCTCTGTTGGCCTTCAGAGCAGCAAATTCACTCTCCACTTTGGTCATTTGAGCCTTGAGATTGTCCAAAAGTGAATTGAGAACTACTTCATGGTCAGTAGGATTGGTCATCTCATGGAACTTCATGATTTCAAGTTCTAGCTCTCCTCTGCCAGTTAAGTATTCGGCCTTAGCTAGATGAATCAGGGCCAATGCTTTGGAAGTGTGGTTGTAGTCATCAGCAAACTCTTTGAAGAGAATTGGAAAATCACGCCAAAAAATTGAACAATATGAGGATCAACTCTGGGGGAGGCACATATGATGTCAATTGCTCTCTGAATTGAATCTGCATTCTCCTCCATGGTAGCACGCTTGGCATTGATGAAAAAGCTCTTAATATCATCAATAGCCATCTCAAGCTCCGGATTTGAAGGAATTGCTTCCACTTCTTCCACTTTAGGAAAATTCAGGAGCGTTGCAACAAGATCCTTAGCAACTGCAACAAAAATTAACAAAGTTATTAGTATACAATTTTGTTAATAAGTTGGTGAAAATAAATATTTTTATCACCTTAAATTATTCTATAATTTTATTTTTGGCAAAAATATTTATTATGGCTGTCAAAAATAATTATGGTAATATTTTTAAGAAAATAAAAAATAACTATGGCCTTAAAAATTTCACAAGGCCGAAAATACTAATGTACATGACATACAAGTTGTAATTTTGCAACTAAGGTCATGGCATTCAAGGTTTTTGGTAAATTAAGTTCTATACTTAAGAAATTTAACTTAATTTTACCTAAACCTAATGTTCAATTTTTGGCTAAGTAAACTAAATTGGCCAAAATTAACAAAACATAAACCCTAAATCTAATAGCATGCCGCCCAAATTGCAAAAATTGCAATTAAGGCCGCGACATGCTAGGGTTTTCTTAGGACATCAAATTGAGTCCTATACTTGTGAAATTAAACCTAATTTCATGTACTTAGGGCCTGATTTAATGTGAATTATTGGCTAAAAACATTAATTTAGCCGAAACCATAAGGTTATGGGTGAAATTGAGTGCCGCCCAAATTGCAATTTGTGCAATTTAGGCTCCAGCACTCTAGGGTTTTTAAATTCTCCAAATTAAGGTTGAATTCTATGAACTTTAACCAAATTTGATGCAATTTAATTAACCTAACCCCCTGAATTTTTGGCCAATTCAATCAATTTGGCCAATAAAGCACAAAATCGCATAAACCCTAGGGACTAAATTGAATGCCGCCAAAATTGTGGGGAAATTTTGCAAAGTGAGCCGCGACATGCTAGGGATTTTATCCTTGTCCAATTAGGTTTTGGGTTCATCCAATCCTAGCCTAATTTCATGAGGAAAACACCCAATCCTAATCCAATTTGGCTAATTCAAAGTCCTAAACCTAATAGGATTTGTAATTTTAGCCAAAAAAGGCCGAAAACTTGTGCCTAGGATTTGGAAATTAAGAGTCGACGAAAACAGCCCCTATGTCGACGTAATTGGCATGTTTTCTTGCTATTTTCTTCATGATTAGAGGCAGCAACATGTTCATCTAAAGATCTATGGCAAAAATTAAGTCCTAGGCCGAAAACTATGTAGTTTTTACTAAGGATTTTTGCCAATTTCTTCACCAAATTGATTTGATTTCTAAATCAAATTTTTACTCAAAATTCCCGCAGCCATATGACACAAAATTCATCATCAAAGTTGACCTAATCATGGCAAATTGTGCTAGGGTTGGCGGCATAAAGGGAATTGATGAACTTAAGTGCAAAAATTAAAAAGTTCATGAGCAATTACCTTGATTTTGTGCCGATTTGGGATCAACCACCATGGACTTGAGCTTTGGCCTTGCTTGAGTCGAATTGGAGCTACCATCATGGGAGTTTGATCCAAATTGCTTGATCCTTGCCAAGGATTTGGAAGCCTCTAAGAACAAAGAGCCACGACTTGAATTACTTGGCATAGGAGAAGGTTTTTGTTGATGATTTTTGTTGTTACCTTGATCTTTGGAAGCCATTGAAGCTTGAAATTGCTGTATTTTTTTGACTAAGTATGGTACCAAAGGGGGTGTCGATGTTGGCTATGGAAAAAGAGGAAGAATTTTGGCCCAAGACCAATTTCCTTATATACAAGCTCAAATCCTTTTAGTTCAAGGACTTAAGCTTGGGGGGCATTGTTTATACCTCAGTTTACAATTGAGGGTAAATTGGTATTCACATAAATATAATTAAGATGTTTGGTCAGGATTAGATCAAAAATCCTAAAGAAACTAGGTTTAAGAAACTAGGTTTCTACACCACCCTAGTTCTAATAGAATTAGGAAAATCTTATAATTAATTGCAAGGGGTGAAATTTATTAATTATTAAATAAATAATAATTATTTTTCAAGATAATTATTATTAAAATCATCATCTATGTCGCCCCTACCTAGGAGAGTGGCAAAGAAAATCAAACAGAAGCAGTTTCCTTTAATATTGCTGTCTACTAGGGAGGCAAACAGTCAAAAAGGAAAGTTGCTCATCATCTACCCATGAGATGAAAAATACCTCATGGACTTGATGTTAAGGCCCAAATTCGTCTCCCATGTAGAGGAGAGGCCGCCCACATCCCTGAGGAGAGCTATTTTTCTCTTCTTGCAAGAAGGAAGCAGAGAGCTAAAGTTTGTCAGGAAGAGAAACATCTACGTACGTGAGAGAGGCATGAGATTTTCAACCTCACACCTCCTCAATATAGTCAACCTAGCATAGTGGAGAAATCACCTAGCCTCTGTCCCCTCCCCGGGAAGCGAAACTACAACTTTGCATTTTGTTCAATTAAGGACAAAATGGTAAAATTGGCCAATTGAGAAGGCTAGAGGCTGCGATTTCTACCAAGGAGCATACGATGATGATCCTTGAGCTATGTGGATCATCTTGGTAAAATTTCACCTTATTCTGACATCGGAGTAAAATCTTATGCCCGGTTTTCAGTTAAGGACATTTTGGGGAGTGAAACCAAATTCACCATGGTAGAGAGCTCGAATTCACTTGGGATTTTTTCCATAGTCTTATGGGGATAATCTAAACCTACTGGTGAAATTTTGGTTTATTCCGAGATCGTTTGCAACATTTGCATTCTTTTCAGTTAAGGACACATGGCTTTCTCACCCCGGTTTAAGCCATTTTCTTAGCTAATTGTTATTTTCATGATTTGAAAAGCTAAATATGATTAAGTATGGGTAATTTCTTGGCCTTAGTGTTCAAAGTCCATGTGATGATATTAGAAGACCACTACTTAGTCAAATTAGTCGATTTCAGCACAAAAGAAGCAACGAAGGCATGCTGAAGTGTGATAGGAAGAGGGAAGAATTATTCATCAACCACCCAAGAGGAAGATTTCCATATCCCGTCCAAGAGAGTGGCACCCTAGCATCTACTTTTCCCTCTCCCTAGTAGTTGGAAGCAATCAGAAGGAGAAAGAAGTTTCACTGCACCTTCCTGGAGGTTGTCATCTACCTAGGAGGAGGAATTCGCCTTCTTCAGCAAGTCGAGCCCATTAAATGCAAGGCCCATGCCGCCCCCTATATAAAGGGAGGCCATTCAAAGGTTTCAGGCAGATTTCGCATCTCAAACATCTCTCAGAGAAATCACTCTTCTCAAAAAACCAGCTCCTGAAGCTACAAACTTGCTCCGCGCAAAAAACCAAGCTCCGTGCTTATTTCCTCTCTGGCTCTGTGCCATTTTCACCTTGTTCATCACGAGTTCTTACTCGTTCATCAAATTTTCCTTGTTTAGATCTTGTCTCAGGACATTCAAACACTCCTTTAATGTTTTTCTCTTGTTTCACTCTTCCTCCATAGTTGTTTTCCACATATCATACTGTGAACTATTAAGAGCATCATTAAAAGTAATTGGATCCACAACCTCTCCAATATCAAAATCTACCTCTCCAGCATAAACAATAAAATCATCTGACAAAGCAGATTTTCGTTGTCTTTGTGATGTTCTAAGAGGCATTTCTTCAACGGATTGCGTTGTTGTTGCGTCTTCTCTTTCATCAACAACTTGAGGAACATCAAAGACAAGATCATGATTTTGTTGTTCAGGTTCTCTACCTTCAACAGGTAACAGGTAATGAACCATGTCTTTCATGAAAAATAGGTAGAATGAGGGAAGTCTTACTTCCACTCATCATACATCTCACCATATCCATTAGAGTACGATTTCGGCGCTCGACTACTCCATTCTGCTAAGGTGTTCTTGGCATAGTATGTTGGGCTTTTACACCACAAGTTTGAAAAAATGCAGCAAAAGGTCCCATTCCTTGTCCTACGTCCCCATGTTTTCCATAATATTCACCACCCCTGTCAGACCTAAGAACATTAATAACTTTTCCTAATTGTTTCTCAACATCTACCTTAAAAATTTTAAACTTTGTCAAGAGCTTCAGATTCATGATTTATAAGGTATACATACCAATATCTAGAGAAGTCATCTATGAAGGTCACAAAATAATTTTTACCACAGATGGTATTGGAGTAAGGTCCATTAATATCTGTGTGAATTAAGGCTAAAAGACCATCAGTACGAGTAGCACTAGTCAACTTTCTAGTTTTGGTCATTTTTCCCTTGACAAAATCCACACAATTGTCAGGTTTATCAAAATCTAATTGTGGGAGAATTTCAGTTTTAATCAACCTATTAATCCTTTCATTTGAAATATGAGCCAAATGTTTGTGCCACAAAGAAAATGATTTGTCTATGGTCAAAGTACTATTGGTCCCAACATTTTCAACATTCAAAACAAATGTTTCTTCAGATAGAATTAACTAATATAAACCATCTTTCAACAACCATTCACCAATAAAATTTGAATTTAGAGAAAGTTCAACCTTTCTATTTCCAAAATGTAAATGATACCCAAGTTCATCAAGTAAAGAAACAGAAACTAAACTTTGTTTCATTGACGGTACAAAAACTGCATTTTCTAAAATAAGTCTAGAACCATTTTTAAATTTCAAAAAAATTGTCCCAATAAACTTGACATCTACTTTTGCTCCATTTCCTACATGAAGGTTGACTTCCCCTTCATTTGGTTTGCGCTTCTTTACGAACCTCTTTCTTGTTCTTCTTTTCTAACCAAGTCTTGTATTTAGGACACTCCTTTTTCATATGACCTTCAACATTACACCACCAATAAGAGTGGTCTTTCGTAAAGTCAGACTTAGGACCCCCAAGATTTTAGGAATTAAATTTCTTATGAGCACTTTGACCCTTGTGATTATTAAAACGCCCTTTCTTTTGAAAACTACTATGACCAGGATCACCATTGTCAGATTTCGAGTATTGCACCAAATTCACCGACTCACCTTGTTCCCTTTTGATCCTTTCTTCCTCTTGAACACATACAGAGATGAGCTGATTCACATTCCAAGAATCATTTTGGGCATTATAAATGGATTTAAGCTGGCCAAGTTTGGGAGGCAAAGAGTTAAGGGTTTGGTGAACAAGAAAATGTTCAGTGACAATGATCTTTTGGCTGTTTAGGCGGTTGGCAATGTCCTGCATTTTCAAAATATGAGGCCTAATCCCAGAGACTCCTTCATACCTCATGCTGGTCATGTTTTGCATCAGTTCCCCAGCTTCAACCTTTTCAGACTCTAGAAAACGTTGTCCTATTGCTTCAAAGAAACTTTTAGCATTGTTTTCATCAGGCACACTTAACTTGAAGCTTGGAGAGGTTGACTTCTTCATTACCATAATACTCAGTCTATCGGCTCTTTCCCACTTTTGATGATGAGCCTTTTGTTCAGCAGTACTTTCATATGTTGGCTGAGGGGGCTCATCTTCTATCAAGGCTAAGTCTAGATTAGCTAAGCCTAAAGCCAACTCCACATCACTCTTCCAACTTTTGTAGTTATTACCAACCAAAGTTTCAATGGAACACAACTGGTTATTCACAGTAATTTGGCTTACTGCAAGAGGAAAATATCACATTTTTAATATATATGGGCAATTGATCGGTCGTCAGCAAATCATAAAAATAAAATCCCAACAAAATCCTAACTAAAGCAGATAGGGCAAGTAGGGGTCGAACCCACAAAGAGATAGGTTATTTATCTTTTTCTTAAATCAGGCAAATAAAATAAAGAGAATTTTTATAGTAAAATTGAATCTATTCAAAGTAACAATTAAAATTAACTAAGGAAGCAATCAGGAAAATTAAAGAAAGCAATTGATAAGAAAGCAGTGATTAACTCGAAAACAATTGATAAAAACCTCCAACGTAGAATTAATATCCCTCTTGACAATTATAACATAGATCATTGATATCTAAGAATTATGAAAACAAAGAATAGCTTGTTGGAATTAAATCCTAAATTACCTTAATTAGATAAGATTACCGGTTAAGGCTTAAATTACCCCTTTTACTTCCTAACAAATCAATTACCAGTTAAGGCTTAAAGATTCACCAAGAAACAAAGCATTAAGAACTAGTAATTTATACAAACACAAAGAGTAATTTCTCACTCAACATTCCTTATCTCTCTTGGAAGGAGGTGTTAATTCTCAACCAATCGCTACAAACAACCAAGCCTGGACGGTTAATCCTCGACTTGATCTAGCCAATGTTAACTTAATTTATCAAGAAAGTGTCGGCTCAATCCATCAAAACAAGCAACATAGAATTAAAACAGAGATCAAAGGAATACTCTAACAATTATCATATATAAGCACAAAATCTCACCCTTATATAAGTCAAGAGATCAATTAAATTCTACATTGGAGAAAAGAAAAGGATTACTCACTCATGAATTGAGTGAGCATCCAAAGAATAAGAAGAAAAACTTATCTTATGGATGGGAAGAGGAGGGGGCGGCGGTTCCAAGGCTTTTGTCCTCCAAATCTTCAACAATTCTACCAAATACAATTTCTAGATCTACATACATTAAAAACCTAGACCTAAGGTGGCTATTTATAGTGGAAATAACCCTAAAGACTCCAATTCTAACTAGAAAAGGATTCTAGGACGGTTTTGGGGCTGACTTGTTCTCCAAGTTGGATTAAAAGTCTTCCTAGAGTAGAATCCAAGTCAAAATAGGATCCTGGAATTTTCTGGATTCGTGCAGGAACTTCGACAGCGTTTTTGGGCTTGAAATCGGCAGAATTGGGTCTTGGACTTCAAAGGAAAGTTGTAGATCTCTGAGCTAGCTTTCCAACGCCTACTTATGGGCCTAACACGGACACCTAAGCAAAAAGTTATGATTTTTCTACCGAGACTACGCTGAATCCTAATCCTATTAGGACTAGAAGCGGGAATAAACGAGAATTGGAAATTTTCTTGGACATATGCGGCACAAATTGGGTTTTTAATTCCAATTGTGGGCTTATATGGGCTGAGTATCATCCCATATAAAATATCCAATATTCCAAAGCTTTCGGGCTTATTCATGGCTTGTCTTCAATCTTTCGCAATTAAAGCTCCAATCTTCAATTCTTGCTCCTTGAAATAATTCTTCAAAAATCTTCAAATCTTCAAATTATCTTCAGTGAGTCTTCAAACACGAGCTTCGAATCTCCAAATCTATACTCAAAATTGCTTTGCTCATATCTGTGTAAAAAGTCATCAAAATAGCTCCAAAAGTAGTGAAAATTAACAAAATCTTAATTTCACATCTCTTAAGGACTCAAAACACAAATGTTATCAAAATAGCATATATTTAAGCATAAATAGATACAAAAACATAGTAAAATAGCCATAGAAATAGGGTTGTTTTTGGCTCAATCATATTTCCCCCACATTTGAACTTTGCTAGTCCCTTAGCAAATCAATGTGTAAGTTAAAAATCAATTTTTCAAGAAATCAATTTGAATTTATACATACATCAAAGAATCAATTCAATCATGAAACCAAAATAACAAAGAATAATAACAATACTCAATTCAAAAATCAAGAAATAACAAGTATCATCATTTTTAAGTAGCCATAATCAAAGTAGCTTCAGTCACTTACCATTCTTTACATCCTATAAATACTTCTTTCTGTAAGCTCATGTTTTCCTCTCTTTCTCCATTACTCAAAAGATTGCAATGTCATAAATATAAATCAAGGGTCATTGTGGGTTATAATAGATTTTCAAGGGTAGTTTTTTTTAGAAAATTGAGGTTACTAAACTCTGTAGTGTTCATGATTTAGGGGTTACTAACTCCCATTTTTGAGGCTACTAGCACTCTAGAAGGACTCCTTCTTTTATTTTTTTAAGAGGGACAATATTTCTGTAATTCCATGCCTCTTATCCTCTTTCCAAGGGTTACTAACTCCTTTTGTTAAAGAAAAGAGTGACAACAATGG
Organism: Corchorus olitorius; assembly: GCA_001974825.2. NCBI lineage: Eukaryota > Viridiplantae > Streptophyta > Magnoliopsida > Malvales > Malvaceae > Corchorus > Corchorus olitorius. Next base: position 52,574 of record AWUE01013040.1, read on the forward strand.
ATTTTTTATTTTTTTATGTACAGAAATACCTCTTCTCCTCTTGTCATGAAAGCACTTCTTTTTATGAAAACAAAATTTTTAATTACCCTATTTGTAAGTAGTCCCCCACACTTATTCTTGACACATATCCATAACATACTTTCTCAATCATAATTTCAATCAAGATTGAACACAAGTTCTAGAAATAGATAATCATAGAAGCAATGAATAAATAAGATCATATCACAAACTTCAATTATACCTAATTCTAAGAAATCAAACAACATGCTATAACTCAATCAATGAATAAGGCATTCTTAAAATTCTAAGCATTCATCAATCATAATCAAATCAATTAATCAAAATATGCATGAAAAATTCAAATAGTTTGAAAAATTCGAAATTTTAGCATCAAAATTTTTTATTTTGTCGAAAATCAATTTTCAAAAATTGGGAATATAGGATCAAGTCAAAAACAATCAATTTCTATCCTAGGTTCTCATGCAAACAATAACTAGCATATGACTCAATTATTCAAACAATAAACCTATCAAGTATTCAGCCCCCCCCCCCCCAACACTTAAAATTCACATTGTCCTCAATGTAAAAGCAAATGTTTCATGCAATTATCTTACCAAAAATAAAATAAAAAGTTAGGGTTCATGAAAACATACCTGGCGGCGTTGATGAAGATAATTACTCAATTAAAGACAATAGATAATTAAGGTGAAAGAAAAATAAAACTAGAGAGATAGTTTATTAATGAAACTTGAAAAATAAAGACATAAGATAAAGGAAAATTAAAATTAAAGCATAAACTAGATAACTAATCCTAAGATGCATAAAAATAAATCTTAAATCAAAAAACAAGAAATTGAAATCGAAAAATCCTAAAACTAAATCTAAATTGGTTTATGAATAGCCTTCTCCAATAAATTGAAGAGGTCATCCAAATTTCCAATTATGTTATTAAAATCATCTCTTAAGCTAGTAATTTGATCACTAATCTCTTTGCATCGAATAAGGAAAGGATGAAGTTCTTCCTCATTCTCCTTTTCTTGGTTAACCTCTTCTTCCTCTTTCTTATCACAATAAGCATCACTATATAGAAAAAGAGGATGAAGTTCTTCCTCTTCCTCTTCTTCCTGTTCTTTCTTTTCTTGCTCTTGTGATTTTATGAATAAAAGAGGAGGTATAGGTGCCTTTTTATAGTGATCAAATCCTATTCCTAAGAGGTTTTTATTTAGAGTAAAAAGTAAGAAATATACCTGGATTAGGAGTCCATTACCTATTGGGAAAAGGGTTGTCATCTTCCAATTCAATTAGGATTCATAACCCTAATTGCAAAAGGATTGCTCAAAGGGAGGGGTAGTGCCGTGGAATCAAGGCAGCGGTGCTGCTTGTGCACGGGCTAAGCAGGCTGCCGCCCCGCTTGGCGTGCGGGTTGGCCTGGTGCTCGCTCGAGCAAGGTCCGGGTGTGTGCCTGGTGCTGCCCAGGCTGGTGCTGGCTTGGCATGGTTCGGTGTTTGCCGAGCTATGCCTTGGTTGGCGCGCGGGTATGGCGCATCATGGCCGGATCATGGCCTGGCCATGTCCGGGCTCGGTGCTTGGCATGGCTGGGCCATGGCCGGCTGTGGCCTGTTGTCTCCGGGCCATATGGCTCGGTGCTCTCCTCCTTCAAAATAAAATTTATAAAATCTACAAAATAAAGATTAAGTTAGAAATTAAAATTATTGGTTTGCCTCCCAACAAGCGCTTGTTTAAAGTCATTAGCTTGACTTCCTCTTTTCTTCAATTTTCAGTTGGAAGATAAATTGGTTCTTCCAATTTAATTTCCTCAATCCATCCTATGGGAAAAGGTTCAAAGAAAGGTTTTAATCTTTGTCCATTAACTTTAAATTGTGTCTGTGTAGTTGGGCTATAGATTTCTACCGATCCATTGGGATATACTCTTCTTATCTCAAAAAAACCAGACCATCTTGATCTCAACTTTCCAGGGAAACCTTTTATTTGTCCCACAAATAGTAAAACCTTTTGTCCTGCATGGAATGATCTCCTTAATATCTTCTGGTCATTCAAAGCTTTAGTTTTCTCCTTGTAGATCCTTGAATTTTCATAGGCTTCATTCCTAATTTCTTCAAGTTCTTGTAACTGCAGCATCCTTTGAATTCCAGCTTCGTTAGAGTTAAAATTGCATTGCTTTACTGCCCACCATGCTTTGTGCTCTATCTCCATTGGTAAATGGCATGGTTTTCCAAACACAATTCTGTATGAGGACATACCAAGGGGTGTCTTATAGGCTGTTCGATATGCCCATAAAGCATCTCCTAGTCGCATACTCCAATCTTTCCTCTGAACATTAACTGTTTTCTCCAAAATTAGCTTCACTTGACGATTAGATATTTCAGCTTGACCATTAGTTTGCGGATGATATGAAGTAGATACCCTATGGCTTACTCCATATTTTTCAACTAAGGCTTGTACAATTTTGTTGCAGAAGTGAGTTCCACGATCACTGATAAGGGCTCTTGGTATGCCAAATCTATGAAGAATGTTATTCTTTATAAATTTGACCATTGTTCTTGTGTCATCCCCTTTTGCAGCAACTGCTTCAATCCATTTGGAAACATAGTCCACAGCTAGAAGGATATAGTATTTTTTTTCAGATGGAGGAAAAGGTCCCATGAAATCAATTCCCCATACGTCGAAAATTTCAACAACAAATACAGGATTTTGAATCATCTGATTCCTTTTCGAAATACTTCCCACTTTTTGGCAGCGTGGACAGGTCTTGCAATACTCGAAAGAATCTTGGAAGATTCTAGGCCAATAAAATCCACACTCCAAGATTTTTCTTGTTGTCTTCTTGTGTCCAAAGTGGCCTCCGCTCTCATCAATGTGGCAGAACTTCAGAACTGATTGAATTTCATTATCAGGAATGCATCTCCTCATAACTTGGTCAGAACCTTGTCTCCATAAATATGGGTCATTCCAAAGATAATATTTGGCATCACTGATGATCTTCAGCTTTTTTCCTTTATTAAGATCTGAGGGTAGACGTCGAGTGGCCAAGAAATTGACAATATCATCATACCAGGGAAGTTGAGAAACGACAAACAAGTCTTCAAAGGGTAGTGCTTCATTGATTGCAGTCTCTTCATTGTTGCCTTCAATTCTGCTTAGATGATTAGCGACAACGTTTTCTGCTCCTTTCTTGTCCTTGATTTCGATATCAAATTCTTGAAATAACAAAAGCCATCGCTTAAGCCTAGCTTTTGCTTCTTTCTTTGACATTAGATATCTCAATGCAGCATGATCAGAGTAGATTATCACCTTGGATCCCAGGATGTATGATCGAAACTTCTCCAAAGCAAAGACAACAACAAGTATTTCTTTCTCCGTGGTGGTGTAGTATTTCTGAGTAGTATCTAGAGTTCTTGAAGCATAGTAGATAACATGAGGTACCTTATCTACTCTCTGACCTAAAACAGCTCCAATAGCGACGTCACTTGCATCACACATGACCTCGAACGGTAGTTTCCAGTCTGGTGGCTTCACAATTGGAGTGGTGGTGAGGGCAATCTTCAATTTGTCGAATGCTTCTTTGCAATCATCTCCAAACTCGAACTCTACATCTTTCTGAAGTAATCTACACATAGGTGCTGAAATCTTCGAGAAATCTTTGATGAATCTTCTGTAGAATCCAGCATGGCCTAAGAATGAACGAATATCCTTGACACATGTTGGATAAGGCAGGTTCTGAACAACATCAACTTTGGCTTTGTCGACTTGCATCCCTTCTTTGGATACTACATGGCCTAGAACAATGCCTTGTTCTACAATGAAGTGGCACTTCTCGGCATTTAACACCAATTTGGTTTCAACACATCTTTTCAAGATGAGTTCTAGATTATGAAGGCATTGATTGAAGTTATCTCCATAGACAGTGAAGTCATCCATGAATACTTCTATCTTATCTCCCACATAATCTTGAAAGATGCTCATCATACACCTTTGAAAAGTTGCAAGTGCATTGCATAAACCAAAAGGCATTATTGTATAAGCATACGTACCGAAAGGGCATGTAAAGGTAGTCTTCTCTTGGTCTTCAGGTGCAATTGGAATATGGAAATATCCTGAATATCCATCCAGAAAACAATAGTAGGCTTTGCATGCTAACCTCTCCAACATCTGGTCAATGAATGGCAATGGAAAGTGGTCCTTCCTTGTGGCAGAGTTCAGCTTTCTGTAGTCGATGAATACTCTCCATCCATTTTGCAGTCTTTGAGGAACTAGCTCTCCATCCTTGTTTTCCACGACGGTGAATCCAGACTTTTTTGGAACTACTTGGACAGGGCTGACCCATTTACTATATGATATGGCATAAATGAGACCAACTCCAAGTAATTTAAGAACTTCTTCCTTGACGACTTCAGCAAGGTTTGGATTGAGTCTTCTTTGTGGTTGTCGAACAGGTACTGCATCATCTTCAAGTCGAATCCTATGCATGCATACGGTAGGACTTATTCCCTTGATGTCAGCTACAGTCCATCCAATGGCTTCTTTGTATTCCTTCAAAACTCTGATGAGTTGTTCTTCTTGTAAATTATTCAATTTTCTTTTAATATCACATTTTTAATATATATGGGCAATTGATCGGTCATCAGCAAATCATAAAAATAAAATCCCAACAAAATCCTAACTGAAGCAGATAGGGCAAGTAGGGGTTGAACCCACAGAGAGATAGGTTATTTATCTTTTTCTTAAATTAGGCAAATAAAATAAAGAGAATTTTTATAGTAAAATTGAATCTATTCAAACTAACAATTAAAATTAACTAAGAAAGCAATCAAGAAAATTAAAGAAAGCAATTGATAAGAAAGCAGTGATTAACTAGAAAACAATTGATAAAAACCTCCAACGTAGAATTAATATCCCTATTGACAATTATAACATGACTCATTGATATCTAAGAATTATGAAAACAAAGAATAGCTTGTTGGAATTTAATCCTAAATTACCTTAATTAGATAAGATTATCGGTAAAGGCTTAAATTACCCCTTTTACTTCCTAACAAATCAATTACCGGTTAAGGCTTAAAGATTCACCAAGAAACAAAACATTAAGAACTAGTAATTTATACAAACACAAAGAGTAATTTATCACTCAACGTTCCTAATTTATCTTGGAAGGAGGTGTTAATTCTCAACCAATCGCAACAAACAACCAAGCCTGAACGGTTAATCCTCGACTTGATCTAGCCAATGTTAACTTAATTTATCAAGAAAGTGCCGGCTCAATCCATCAAAACAAGCAACATAGAATTAAAACAGAGATCAAAGGAATACTCTAAAAATTATCATATATAAGCACAAAATCTCACCCTTATATAAGTCAAGAGATCAATTAAATTCTACATTGGAGAAAAGAAAAGGATTACTCACTCATGAATTGAGTGAGCATCCAAAGAATAAGAAGAAAAACTTATCTTATGGATGGGAAGAAGAGGGGGGGGGGGGGCGGCTCCAAGGCTTTTGTCCTCCAAATCTAAAACAATTCTACCAAATACAATTTCTAGATCTACATACATTAAAAACCTAGACCTAAGGTGGCTATTTATAGTGGAAATAACCCTAAAGACTCCAATTCTAACTAGGAAAGGATTCTAGGACGGTTTTGGGGTTGACTTGGCCTCCAAGTTGTCTTCCTAGAGTAGAATCCAAGTCAAAATAGGATCCTGGAATTTTCTGGATTTGTGTAGGAACTTCGACAGTGTTTTTGGGCTTGAAAGCGGTAGAGTTGGGTCTTGGACTTCAAAGGAAAGTTATAGATCTCGGAGTTAGCTTTCCAACGCCTACTCATGGGCCTAAAACGGACACCTGAGCAGAAAGTTATGATTTTTCTACCGAGACTGCGCTGAATCCTAATCCTGTTAGGACTAGAAGCGGGAATAAACGGGAATTGGATATTTTCTTGGACATATGCGGCAAAAATTGGGTTTTTAATTCCAATTGTGGGCTTATATGGGTTGAGTATCATCCCATATATAATATCAAAAATTCCAAAGCTTCCGGGCTTATTCATGGCTTGTCTTCAATCTTTCGCAATTAAAGCTCCATTCTTCAATTCTTGCTCCTTGAAATAATTCTTCAATGATCTTCAAATCTTCAAATTATCTTCAATGACTCTTCAAACACGAGCTTCGAATCTCCAAATCTTACTCAAAATTGCTTTGCTCATATCTGTGTAAAAAGTCATCAAAATAGCTCCAAAAATAGTGAAAATTGACAAAATCTTAATTCCACATCTCTTAAGGACTCAAAACACAAATGTTATCAAAATAGCATATATTTAAGCATAAATAGATCCAAAAACATAGTAAAATAGCCATAAAAATAGGGTTGTTTTTGGCTCAATCAGCAATATATATACGTAATCTTTGGGAACCCAAAACACATCACCATTTGTTGCCTTTGAGCAAAATAGATGGCATGCTATATGAGTATCCCCAAGCACTTAGCAAGAAAGACCAAATAAAGAATATTACCGTTGGGTAAATATATTTTTACAAGATCAGATTAACACCCTTACTAAGTACTCATATCTCCAATTAATATGAACAACAACCCCCTTTGGGTAGGTAATTAGTCATATCAATTCAAGAATAAATATGATTAATTAAGAAACAAAAACATCTCAGAATCCTTATGGAAAATTAAGAACTTCAACACATAGTTTACTTTGGTAGTGCTATTAGTTTTAATTCATAAGATTCCACTGAGACAATTGCCCACAAATTTATTGCTTTTGATAACTAGAGTGCCATCATAAATTATTATTATTATTATAATGTGCCTATATAAAGTCTACAACACTTTATTTCTAACGTGACAAAAAATTCTTAAGAGAATTTCTACAAACACAAAGTGTGCAACCGTATTTCATGAAATTGATTTTAGTCCTAATTTAACTAGCTCTGATACCAATTGTTAGAAAACATGACGTTTGTTCATCAACTTTTATAAATCCAACAGGATCTAATTAGGCACTAAAACACAATTCATGAAACACTAATGTATTGAAAGAAAACATACCTGAGTTGGAAGCCATGACAATGGCTCTTGATAGCTCTCCTTTGTTCTTTGGTTGATGACTAGACACTTCCTCTCCCTTCTCCGTATTCTGTATTGTGGTTACCAATGGGACAAACCACACCCATAGTATTTATACTAGGGGGTTGAAAGGATAGGAGAGGGGACCTAGCCAATAGTTTCCTTTTGATTTTGTAACCTCCCATTAAGGCATACATTTATTAATCTGGCTCTACACCTTCCATATTTATTAATCTAGCTTTACACCTTCCATACCACACTCATCATATATATACCTTTAAACTGAGATGAACCTAGGCCCAACTTTAGGATCAAATGAGAAATATTTGGGCTTTACCAGTTCACTTAATTTCATTTGTTTTTCACAAACAAAAGCAATTAGCAGAAGCCCACCTAATGAAAATGTCTAACATGAGGTTGGTGCTGGTTTTGGCAAAAAAAAAAACAGTTGGTGCTGCTGGAGTGGTGGCATTTGTGTTGAAACAGTCTGTTGTTAATCATGAAGAAGGTTAATTCGTAGTCAATATAGCATGTGGTGTACAAAGTTGTTTCATATATGTAGAGTTTTTGATCTACACGTGTTTCAGAGTTGGAGACACTAAGCTTGTTCATATAATAGATCACATGAGCAGTCAAAAGTGATTGACTTGTTGATGTGCTGCAATAAAAAACATACTAAAAGTTGCAGAATACAGAGACCAATGCCTCCTGTCCATCCACGCCTTTTTGGTGGCTACAAAAACACCAAAACAATAAGTAAAAAACTTTGTACCAAGAAGGGCCTTTAAGCTATTAGGAAAAGTTGTAATGGCAGCAAAAGGAAATTAATCAAGATGGCAAACCCAATTTTTGTTCACTGTTAATATAGAGACAATTGGAAGCATATATCAATCATCCCTAATAAACTAATTGCAAGCATATATATAGAGGATTGAATGAACAGTTCAATAGATAGTGAAAGTCTCCTAATGAATGTGTAATAAAAGTTTTAGAGGATGTATGTAATCCCATCCAATGATAGTCATAGCAACCAACACATCTAGAGGAATTAATAAGCCATTCAACTTACTACCAACTTCCACTTGAAATTACTACTCAGAGAAATTGAGCACCAAGATTTGCCAAAATTCAAAAATAGTAAATTGAATATTCCTGAGCCTGATGTTTAGTTTGTTTAGATGAACTTTTTGTCATCCTAGTTTCTAGCTTCCAAGCAATATCTAAATCTTAATTAATTTTTTAAATGTGAAGATATTAACACAACAATGTCTTGTTTGCTACTTGTAACCTCAAATGTAGCTTTAGTTTTACCATACACTAAGTGAAAAGAAGACAAATTTAACTTTTCTAACAATATAAACCTGACAATTTCATAACTTAGTTAGGAAACTGGTGCATGATTCTTTATAGCAAAACAAAGCTTTTACTTGTATGCTAAAATCAATGATATCTCACCACCATTAAGAAGTTGGGTTGGGATAATCTAGATAGATGTTCATGAAGAAAAATAAACGAATAAGTTAATGATATCATTATTCCAACATTACCTCAACAGTAAAGTAGCACTTGGAATTCTAATACAGTTATCACTTATGACTAAAGAATAAGAAAATGATTTGCAAGAACCAAAAAAAAAAGCAGCACTTAACGTGGCATATAATTGTCATATAAGAGAAATTTCTCTCATGATTGCATAAGATGTTAAATGCTCAACAAAGGAAGTGGGCAAAATTTTGAAAATGAAGATTAAATGAAAAGTTTTAAAAGGCAGTCCTTGCAATATAAGATTTCAGCTACCAAATGGTTAGTTTCAGTTGACTTCAGATGAGCTAAGAAAAACAAAGAACTACCTAAAGAAAGTTCTTCAAGTATAGGGAGTGGAATCCTACCATTTTATGTTATGCTTTTCTTTTATGTATTAGCTACTGATTGCAATTACCTTTTAGCTGCAATTCCTATAGGTCCTGTCACTATAGCATAAAGTTCCTACTTTGGAGATGGCTATAAGAAATTAAGAAGAATATCAACGGAAATCCCATAAAAGATAAAGTAAAATGAAGGGGGAAAAGGAAAAATACACGAAAGAAATAAACATACCAATTGGGCAAGATGTAGCATCCTCTTATCGAGCTATCTTGCATTGTTCTCTAACTAAGCAAGCATAAACAAAAATTGGGAAAAACTGATTAAAACGAACCACATGGTATTTAGATTAAATGAAGTATGAACTATGGTATTCATCAGACCTTTAGGTGGCAATGAGGCCCCTACCATAACCTCAAGTTTAGATTCAATCATGGGAGATAGGAAACTAATTAATAGGTTCAAGATGTAAATCCCAAGGCCCAAAAGTACAATGAAAAATACTTAAGTCATGAGTAACAATGATACATGGTAGACATAAAAATCATAGAGTGATCTTTGTTAATTGTTGTTCAGGAAGATGGCATTTAAAAGTCTAAAAGAAAATGGTTGCCTAGAAATTCAAAAGCAGCAACATTTCAAATTAAAACGGGTGAACTTGTAGCAATTATAACAGAGGAAATGGAAGTAAACTAATGGGTTCAGGGTTCTGTAGCACCTGCCAATACAGTCTTCCACTTCGTTGAAATTCTGGCAGTGACATAAGCCATTGATCAACACAATGAAGATCAGAAAACAAAAAAATCATCATTAACACAATGAAGAATACAAAGAGAAACTATGACCAACACAGTGAAGAAGGGTAAAACTAAAAAACGAATGGAACAAATAAAGGAAAAAAAAACTTCTTTGATGACTAGAAATGAAACACAAAGGCATCCATTTAATCAACTGAAGGAATACAAAATCAAACACTTGGTAGTTTACTAAGAATGGCTAAAATCAACAAAAGCAACAACATAAAAGATAAAAGGGAATCCATTTAAAAAGAAAATACCATAAAAATACCTCAAGAAGGAACCACCAAAGTCATAAGACACACCATAAATTTTGTCAACAGCAAGCTCATGTTGCCTTTTCCCACATCGCCTCTTACTTTGGCACATCCATCACAAAACTCAGTTGAACTTGAAACAACCGTCACGCCCACAAATTACCGAACAATTACAACCTCTTCGATAAAAGAAATAAAGTGGCAAAAAGGAGAAAAACAGAGAAACAAAGGGTAAAAGGAAGAAAAAAAATCAAACTTACCATCTCATCTTTGTTTCTCTCGCTCTCGCAACACAATCTCAGAAATGACTTGGTTCCTCTTTGACATCGCTCTGCAGCTAGCTCAAAATGAAAGAAAGAGAGGAAAGAAGAGGGAGGAAGAAAGTAGAAAGAAGAAAGAACTATGGAAGAAGTTTTGAATTCTAACCCACAATAGAAAATCATAGGTTTTCAATCCCATACTAAGTAAAACTATTCATACTTCATAAGAATATTGCCTTCTCAAGTAAAAATCAAACAACACCACAAAAGGAGACATATGAAAGTTGTTGCAGCAAAAAGCAAACTAAACTACCAACATATGCTAGCTTATATATACTAGAGATTGAAGCTAGAGGGTCTTCCTCTGTGACTCCACCTTCCTTTCCTTCTGACTGAGCAAATGTTTTACATGAAGAAGAAGAGTAGAGCTTGAAAGGGTGCTTGTATTTGGGGTTAAGAAGTGGAGGAGGAACATATTGGAGCAGGGTTTCGGTTGTAGAAAATTTGCCATGAAATGTAAAGCCATGACTAGTTCTATTTGATAGCAATTTTTTCGAGAAACAATTTCATTTAGTTTGTTCGAGAAACACTGCTGATGAAAGATCTGAAGCAGCTCTCATTTTAGTTTTTCCTTTATGATTCTATATTGTTCTAATTTGCAAACAAAATGTGTTGCATTAATTAATTTGACCATTATCCCCCCTGATTCCCCTTTAAATCAAGAAACAACAACAGCTAAAGAAATATAAATGACACTAAAATTTCGGACATTAGCTTTCCACACTGCCACTGACTAGTCAGAGCTACCCACACCACACTCACCTCATTCCATCTCAGATCAACTAACAACAAACAACAATCATGACTAATCAAGGATTGCAAAGGAAAATAGGTGTCATTGATAGATTACCAAGAATGAATTAAATCAATGTCCAATCAAACACAAATCCGTCGTGAAATTATTGTTGACGACCATGTGAACAACTTTAGATATAGATTTATTTTGACTGTGTTAAAAATGGGCAGTAAAGGTCAGGCCAGACTTCCAATAGACATGACACTAGACAAAATCACCAGCTATGATTTGCAAACACAACAATGGCGGCATCAATCAAAATACAAAAGACAGCAAATTGAAAAACAACAAAAGAGGGAAAAAAAAGCAAATGGGAGATACCACACCTTGTGTACAAATGATTCTTCCATGCTCCAAAAATAGCAGAGAACATAAAGACAGAAATAAAGAAACCTGCAAAAAATTTCAGTGGCACAAAAAAGAAATCGCCATCAGATACCATGAAAACCTTTAAAACCCGGAACACAAAACAAACAAACAAAGATGGAAGCTAACACCCAAACAAAAGGAAAACACAACAAATGAAACCCAAACAAAACAAAAATAGAAATACCAAAATGAAAACATGTAAATATAAATAAAATCATGAATGAACTGATATGCAACAAAACAAAAATGGAGGACGCAAGAAGCAAAACTGCAAAAGGAAAGGCCAAAAATCAGGGAAAATTAGACCAAATGCAGCGATACGGGCCGCCCAACAAACCGAAATGGAGGAATCCAAAGTAAACAAAAGGCAAATTTTAGAGCACAAAAGAAAAGGGAGCAGGGAAAAAAAAGAACCGGAGGGAAAGAAGAAGAAAATGACAGAGCCCAAATAGCTGAAAAGAGATGAGAGAGGGGAAGAATGAATCGGAGAAAGCAAAATGAAAAAAATGGAATGAAGAGAGACCGAGGACACGGGGCAGGAACGGGGGAATCCAACAAATTTGAACAGGAAAATGAAGTGGGGAAGAATGACCAAAATAAAGAATGACGTGGCAAATTCTAGACCACATAAACTACACCAAAAATGTCATTGCACTTCACAAATTGTATTCTCTATTCAATTATAACATGGGTAAAAATTAAACCATAAATCGAGTTCGGGTTAATTCGGGTTCGGGTCACTTTTACAGGCGGGTCATTTCGGAGTTCGGGTCATTTTAAAACGGCTTAAGTAGGATATCGGCTTAAATTTTATTGGATTTTGTTGGTTTTGGCGGTTAAATCAGTTTCAGGTTATATTACTTATTCATATTATCAGGTTATAATCGAGTTCAATTCAGTTCGGTTTAAATCGACTTTATCGGGTCGGGTCATACTTTCGCACCTATAGGAAACATCATGGTAGGGTAAGTTGAAAATTTGATGGTATAACCAAGTGGGTACCACTTTACTACCATATTTTGGTTTGTGTTATGTTAACTTCAAAATAATTTTTGGATAATATGTATTAAAAAAGTTTTTGTAAATAAAATAAAAATTTTGAAAAATAATAAGTTTAGTTTATTTAAGTAAACATAAAAATTGAAATAAAGCTCAAACGATTCTCATCAGTAGGATAATAATGAATTAAAAGAATTATATTCAATCTCAAATTTGATAAGAAAATTAGGGTAGTTAATTTGTTTCTATTATATTTATTTATTTCAAATCTATCAATTTTTAATATTAATTTCTTCAATTACTTTAATCAATAGTTATATTATTACATTAATTTAAGATTATTAATAATATGTTTTTGATTATGACCAACACTGATAGACGAATACTAGCAGTTAAAAGAGTTTCTTTTACGTGAAACTGAATTTATGATAAATTGTAATTGTGACGATTCGATTGCAAAATTGGTTGAATGTTTTATGTTGTTGGTATATGGTAATTCTGATGATTCAAATCAGTCTGCTGCTTAAGTACCCATTTGGTTTAGTTTATTTAACAGTTTATTTACAGAGAAGGCAACAGATGTGCAAATTTCCTAGCTACTTTGCAATAGTCTATGGTTTTGGCTACTTTTGTCTTAGAGATTCCGCCGTTTGGGTTGGACGATTTGATGGAGCAGGATCGCTTAGGTTCACCTTGATTATAACAGCTTATCTATTAAAAAAATCTCAAGTTGGGCCAAACGGGAAAGAGAGGTCGGTGCTGGCCCGTCTCGGGCGGACACCACGTTTTGCAAGATGAAAAAAAAAACCTTCAAGTCACTCGAGATGAGAAATCAAACCCTTTTGGGTCCCACCAGGCATGGCAAAAAGAGATGTTGCGCCAAAAATCTCTTTGAAGAGTTTCTCGCGAAGAACTACTGATTGGCAGTGTGGGGTGTGCTAGTCATTTTGCCGAAAATGACAAAGGGGTGTAGATGGTAGATTTGGTGCACGATGTAGTGGATGATAGATCAGAGCGAGTGAATTACAGAAACTGGATCAAAGTCAAACAGAAGCATTTAAATTATTGATCCCAAGTTTGATTCTCAAAATAAAGGTTTTTAAAGGTTTTTCGAAGAACATAAAGAGAAAAATAACAAAAGATTTTTATTTGATTTGATTGAAACGGGTTACAAAGAGAAAATCTTGTGTAGATAAAATTGAAATAAGGAAAATATCAAGAACAATGAAGAACTTGATGAACAAAGAAGAGTTTTGCAGAGTTTCTGCAGAGAAAAGGCGCGGAGCTTAGGTTTTTGCACGGAGCATTTTTTGGGCTGTAGAAGCGTGTTTTTGAGATGTTGAGATCTGTTTTTTGAGAACTAGGGGCTTGCTCCTTATATAGGGGGCGGCCTGGGCAGCTTTCCTTCGTCGCCACACCCTCCAGATTTCGATTCTTATTGCAATTATGCTAATTTTGGCAAGAAAATCTCCCAGGAAGGTGCTAGGAACGTCATATGTCATGGAAAGATGAATATTTGACATTAAATGTCATAAATTTTGAAATCCTTATGGCCCATAGGCATCGGCGACCTTCCTGCGTCGTTTTGCTGCACTTTCTTCTCTAACGACTTCAAGGAACTTTCCTGGAAATTACTGAGAGATTCTGACATGACTTTCGAAGCTGACTACCCATCAATAGCGTCCTCCAAGGCCGACTATCACTCATCCAATATGACCTTGGCGCAATTCCCCTCCTTTCTGACGCAAGCCATCTTGACCCGGGTCTCGGTTGTTCTGCACTGTAGCCTGATTTGCTGTCAATGTAGCCAAAATGATCCTAACTTTTAACATAAACTCTTAGTCCATGAAATTGATCATAACTTGACCATTCTTGGCCCTCAATTCGATCAAAACAGAGATTGGATTCAAAATTGACTAAAGCAGGGTGGAAAGTCTCATGGTTTTAATTGAAAGAAATGCAAAAGTTGCAACCTTTTGTCCTTAATTGAACAAAATACAAAGTTGTATTTAACTCAATTGTGATCAAATTTGGGCATGGGCGGTTGGGACTAGGCCATATTGCGCCACATATCATGCCACATATCTAATTTAGACATGGCATTATGTATTTCATAAAATTAGGATGGTCGTCATATAAGAATTAAGTCTCCGTTAGAATTGAAGATCATACAAGATGACTTTGATTCTTTTCTGACCATCATTTATTGAAATAATAATAATTATAAAATAATTATTATTTTTCAATATTTAATGCTAATTTTCGGCCCAATTATAGGAAATTAGGTAAATAAAATTACTTTCCTAATTGAATTATGACAATGGTGGCATCAAATCTGACCTAGCTTAGATTTTTAGATTAAATCAGAGCTACACATCTTGTTCTAACATTATCAAGGACATATTTACCCTCAAGTGTAAATAGAGGTATCAACAATGCCCCCCTAGTTCATTAGGTATGAAGCATAGCAAAATTGCCTGATGAACTATGAGCCCCAATATAATGTAAAAAATTACAACTTAATTTAACTTAGTGGCTTTGAATGTTTTGCCAAAATAAGAAATTTCATTGCAAGTGACCAAAATTGAATCAAGGCCAACAAATGATTAAATCCAAGCTGCTCGGAATCTAATGGCATATGAATTTTTCAAAGGCCATAAAGATGACAAATTAACTTTGGGTGTGGCATCAAGATTAATGACGCCATAAAATCCATAATTAATTTGGCTAATAGTTTTGAACTAAAGCCAAAATAAGAAATAAACAAAATTATGGTGCCATGAATAATCTAAGATGGCACCATGATTCCTTCCAAAACTTAAACCAACGCCACTTTCACAAAAAGTGGTGACGTGATCTTTTTTTTATTTAAGCTACATTAGGATTTGGGGCGGCTTTGTCCACTAAGCTTTGTATGAACTTGGTGCAAGATCATGGTCTTAGCACCATCTTTCTTGCCCCCCGGGCATTGCTTGATGTCTCCTAGCTATTTCCATGGTTTCTTTGCCCTGACTTTCCTTCGTAATTTTCGGACCAGATTTTATCCTGGCTAACAAAGCATCAAGTCGGGCGAGCACCTCATGCACACTTGTTGTGTCTTTTGCGCAAACAGTGCATACTTGGTCAGCTTTATTTTCATCAGGAAGACTTTCATCTTTTTCAAACTGATCATTCTTGAATTCAATAAGGTCGGCCCCATAGTTTAGATCTTCCTTGGGCCGCTCGTCATCATTATCAAGAAGATTTCCATCCTTTTGAACATCGGGTTCTGAAGAGTTATCAAACTCCATGTCGTCTCTGTATTCTTTGATTTCTGGAGAGACTTCAATCTCCTTGGAACTGGTAATTTCCATGGAGCCATCAATTTCGACCAGTCCGATTTGAGCCATGATGTTTTCTTGACTTGGCGTTATCTGCTCTTTAAGGAAGTCATTTGACTCC
This sequence comes from Corchorus olitorius, assembly GCA_001974825.2. Classification (NCBI taxonomy): domain Eukaryota; kingdom Viridiplantae; phylum Streptophyta; class Magnoliopsida; order Malvales; family Malvaceae; genus Corchorus; species Corchorus olitorius. The sequence goes on from AWUE01013040.1 coordinate 68,508, forward strand.
TTAAGTTGGTCATGTGGCTCGTTTACTTGGTTAATCGACTCCATTAGTTACTACAACCTCTGTTCCTGTGTCAAAGATATTCTATTCATGGTATCTGCAAAGGACTGCGCCAAGGCCAATGAAGTAGGATTCATTTGCCCCAATGTTGGGTTGGCGTGTGCCTGATAAGCTTCATCTTCTTCAAGAAGACTTTCATTGGAGTCGGTGATTTTTATGGAGTCGTCAACTTCCTCAAAGTCAGAGTGGTTAGAAAGTTGCCCCCTGAGTGTAACTTTCTCATTTTCCACTTTGTCTTCATTAAGTTGACTACCATCATCATGTATGGCGCAGTCATCTTCACCACTTTCAGCGCAGTCAAAGATGACATCATCTTTGCCCCCCGAGTGTTCGCCATCTTCATAAGGCAATTGACTTCTGTTGTCATCTTCACCACTTCCCATACTCATGTCGCCGTCAATAGTTTCAGTAATATGGGTGGTGTTACTGGTAGAAGTGGCGTCGTCACCATATGAACTAGTGGCACCAACATCTACTTTGATTGGAGTAGACATTTCATCACCATCAACCATATTGGAAGTGGTGGAGTGACCAGTAAATTCCTGGAGTGTGAAGTTCATGGTCATCTCCATTTCTTTTCTTGCTTTAGCTCTTTTACGGAGTTCGCGTCTTCTCCAAGTCTTCTTATTTTTTGGAATAGGTTGGCTAGGGGATTTGGCATATTCCACCTTTCACCAAACACTATTTTGAACTTCATGGTGCGGTGCAACGTATGTTTTCTACGGAGATCAACCTCTTTCGAGTGAAATTGCTTCGTCAGGTATGACACCATTCTTGATGAAGATGGCGCGGATGAAGAAGTACTTGACGCCATATCATGCCTTGGCCTAGGTGGATAGATCTCCAACTTTTTTCTAGGAGCAATATTTTTCAATGCCATTGACCTTGGAATCCATGGTCATTCAAGTTGGTACTTCCAAGGTTCAGCAGAGTTGACATACTTCGTCGGATGACTATGCGCCGTCAAATATCTATCTTGCTACGCCTGAGGTCGCTCAAGATGATTCTGTGTCGGCGTCAATTTTTCTTCCATGGTCGTGCCTTTTACCTTTTCTATTTTAGACAAGCGGTAATTCTTTGGAGAATTTACCATTACCATGTCACCAATTTCTTCCGATCATTGATCCTGTGTGACCTGTACTTGGCATTTTTGACCTGACTGCGCAGCCACTTAGGGTGCCTGACCTGACTGCACTTGCCCCCCGAGTGTCGTCATTATTTCAGAGATGGTTTCCTGCATTTGTTTGAAGCCATTCTCGTTTTTTATTATTTGCTCTTGGATCATCTCTTGAAATCTAGCTTCCATCTTATTCATCACCTTTTCCAAAGCGCTAGTAAGACCACCATGAGTTATGGCGCGGCCCTAAGAAGCGCTTTCACCTTTGTTGCTTTCTACACCACTTTCATGTTCACGTAAGAACATGTGGTGCAAAGAAACTTGCTTTCTATGTGCATCTTTAAAGAAAGCGGTAATCGCAGTAACAAGAAAATTGAAAATAAAGTAAAAAAGGAAAAGAAAAGCATGAAATAAAGTCAAAATTTGACTTGACATTAAAAATAAAGAAAGAACCTTTAAAACGATGGAAGCAAGAAGACAAGTTGTTGTGTCCGGCTTCAGGTCTTCAAAGGAAATTGTACGGACCGTCTCGGTGGACACCGTAGAAGTTGAGGAGGGAGAAGTCGACGCTGACCTTCGTTAGGCGGACGTCGGAGTTAAGGGAAAGAGATGTTGGTGCTGGCCCGTCTCAGGCGGACACCACGTTTTGCAAGTCGCTCGAGATGAGAAATCAAACCCTTTTGGGTCCCACCAGGCATGCCAAAAGGAGATGTTGCGCAAAAAAATTCTTTGAAGAGTTTCTCGCGAAAAACTACTGATTGGCAGTGCGGGGCGTGCCCGTCATTTTGCCGAAAATGACAATGGGGGTATAGATGGTAGATCTGGTGTACGATGTAGGGGATGATAGATCAGAGTGAGTGAATTGCAGGAACTGGATCAAAGTCACACCGAAGCATTTAAATCGTTGATCCCAGGTTTGATTCTCAAAATAAAGGTTTTTAAAGGTTTTTCGAAGAACATAAAGAGAAAATAAAAAAGATTGTTATTTGATTTGTTTGAAACGGGTTACAAAGAGAAAATCTTGTGTAGATAAGATTGAAATAAGGAAAATATCAAGAACAATGAAGAACTTGATGAACAAATAAGAGTTTTGCAGAGTTTCTGCTTCAAAAAGGCGCGGAGCATGAAAGAAAATAAGCGTGGAGCTTAGGTTTTTGCACGGAACATTTTTGGGGCTGTAGAAGCGTGTTATTGAGATGTTGAGATCTGTTTTTTGAGAGCTAGGGGCGTGCTCCTAATATCGGGGGTGGCCTGGGCTGCTCTACTTCGTCGCCACTACCTCCAGATTTCGATTCTGACATCAATTATGCTAATTTTGGCAAGAAACTCTCCCAGGAAGGTGCTAGGAATGTCATATGTCATGGAAAGATGAATATTTGACATTAAATGTCATAAATTTCGAAATCCTTATGGCCCATAGGCATCGGCGACCTTCCTGCGTCGTTTTGCTGCACTTTCTTTTCTGACGACTTCAAGGAACCTTCCTGGAAATTACTGAGAGATTCTGACATGACTTTTGAAGCTAAATACCATCAGTGACATCCTCCAAGGCCGACTATCACTCATCCAATATAACCTTGGCGCAATTCCCCTCCTTTCTGACGCAATCCATCTTGACCCGGGTCTCGGTTGTTCTACACTGTAGCCTGATTTGCTGTCAAAGTAGCCAAAATGATCCTAACTTTTAACATAAACTCCTAGTCCATGAAATTTATCATAACTTGACCATTCTTGCCCTCAATTCGATCAAAACAGAGATTGGATTCAAAATTGACTAAAGCAGGGTGGAAAATCTCATGTTTTTAATTGAAAGAAATGCAAAAGTTGCAACCGGTGTCAGATTGAGCCCAAATTTCACCAGTAGGGTCCGAACACCATATTAAGACCATGGAAAAAATCTTGGTCGAAATTGAGCTCTCCTTCATGGTGAAATTGGTTTCACACCCCGAATTGTCTTTAATTGAAAAACGTGAATAAGTTATTCATCTTAAGTCAGAATGAGATGAAATTTTGCCAGAGTGATCTATGAGAGTCAAGGATCACAATGGTAAAACCCTTTTTGAAATCACACGTCCCTAGCCCTCTCAATTTTATCAAATTCACCTTTTGCCCTCAATTGAACAAAATACAAAGTTATATTTAATTCAATTGTGATCAAATTTGGGCATGGGCGGTTGGGACTAGACCATATTGCGCCACATATCATGCCACACATCTAATTTAGACATGGCATTATGTATTTCATAAAATTAGGATGGTCGTCATATAAGAATTAAGTCTCCGTTAGAATTGAAGATCATACAAGATGATTTTAATTCTTTTCAGACCATCATTTATTGAAATAATAATAATTATAAAATAATTATTATTTTTCAATATTTAATGCTAATTTTTGGCCCAATTATAGGAAATTAGGAAGATAAAATTACTTTCCTAATTGAATTATGACAATGGTGGCATCAAATCTAAACTAGCTTAGATTTTTAGATTAAATCTTAGCCACACATCTTGTTCTAACATTATCAAGGACATATTTACCCTCAAGTGTAAATAGAGGTATCAACACCCTTCGAAAGACAATTTAAAGCTACTAACAAGGGGCAAAGATGCTGGTTCTAATTCAAATCAAAATCAAGCTTTATAAAGACCATTCCAGCCCAAATCAAGGCCTAATGCTACCCAACCCAATTCGGCCATACAAGGTAATTTCATGCTTTAATTTTCTTAATTTTTTCTCACAATTTCATGACGAAATTCTTGTTGAATTTCGATCTAAATCCTGCTGCAAATCATTCATGAGTTTCCTTTACATAATTCATGCCATGAACCATAACAAAAATCCTTGTTCACTTCGGCCTAAGAGTTTTAGTCCTAGCCAAATTGTATGTTTGTAGTTTGCTGCAATTTAAATTCATGTAGAAGTTTGTTAAAATTATCATGGAATTAAGACTTTATCTTTGTAATTCCACATGTGTAGACTTTTATAGTGCCACAAACTCCTAAATTTAATCTCTAAAACAAAGGTGCATTGGGTGGATTTTTTGGTCAAATCAGGTTGGATCAGGTTTAATTTCAGGTGATCGTGGTGGATACCTACATTCGGATAAAATTTTACCAATTATAATAATAGACTTCTTTAGGACAAATTACTAATATACTTTAAGATTTTAATTTTCATTCAATTTAACATATTGGGTAAGAACTACTTCCTCAAAATGTTTGTTGCCTGTGTTTTCTTGGGTTTTGTCGGCATTAATTACTAGCATGGGTGCTCTTTGTCCTCCACGCATTTTGCCCTCTCTCATTAATTATCTTCGTCTTTCTATGTTCTTTTCTTCTCTTGGTCGGTGTAGACACCCATTTTTGTCCATATCCTTTTGATTTTGATCAATTTATCTCTTAATTGGCATTAGGGTCACATAAGGGGCATTTTATTCATTTGCACATCCAGGGGCATTTTGGTCATTTGCACAGTCAGGGGCATTTTGGACATTTGCACATTCAAGGGCATTTTGGTCATTTTAAGTTCACATTTAATTTAGATTAACTAATTCATTTTTAATCATCTAGATTGCGTTAGAAAAATCCAAAAAAATATTTTTTTCTTCTTAGTTTTGTACTACAATTAGCTTTGTACTACAATTGCATTTGCATATTTTAATTCACTTTGGCATTCAGAGTAATTCATTAGTTTACTAATTAGCATTTATTTGATCGCATTCAAAGAGCAAAATTGGAAACAAGAAAATCAAAAAGAAGAGAGTTTATAATTTCTTATTCGCATTTTCATCTTTCATGTTTGGATTACATATTTTACAAAAAAATACATAAGGAGTTTTAAAGATTACAAAAAGGGGAATTGGAGAATAATGTGTAAACAGTACAAATATGATCAAATGAGGCTCAAACCATGACTGCATAAACACGGGTTGACCATAAACAAAACAGAGGCAATTATAGGGCATCCTTTAAGGCTGAAAAGTTCAAAAACCTGCTAGAAGACACAGGACATGCTGAATTGTTTAAAAAGTGCATTGATTGTCTTGTTGCTGGCTTGCTCGTAATGTCTTTCTTCCTTATATATGGTGCATGTTTATTCTTGCAAAAGGATTGTAATCCACTCGAGGAATCCAAGTCATGGTGGATCCCAAAGCTGATGGCATCTTTCAATTCAGGGCTCCACACACTCAAGTGCTAGGTCCTAGTTGAAAGCCGAGAGATGTTTGGTGTATTGCTGATTTTCGCAATGTAGATACATTGGGAGGAAGTGGACATTAATGGCTCTTCTACTGGGAGATTCTGTGCCTAGTGCCTTTACTCTCAAATTTCTCTACATTAGGGATGTGCTTCATTCTTCATGGACCTGTTATCAGTGCTAAGCATCATTGAGAAATCTGTTGTGGAACAAGTTTATTCTAACGACCTCAAGACAGTAGAGCTTGGTCTTACCACGAGAAAGTTGAAACTGAAAGAGACACAGCTAGCTCTAAATCTTGAATCAAGCCATCATGAGAGATCAAAATTAGCAATGGGTGTATCAAGGACATCATGAGCAAACATTGTAGGAAATTAAACAAGCAGTGAAGCAAAAGAGAGACAAGCAGATTGCTGCAGCAAGACTCAAAGCAGAATCAAGACAGCAAACTACACACACTCAACTACTCCAGTATACAATCCATTAAACCAGAGCAGCAAGACTAAAGTATGAACATTATTCACTGCCATCAAACAAGCACAGAACACAAGCATTTCAAGCAACAAGCAGCAAGAATCAGAGTGAAATAAAAGTGGGAATTACAAGACAATCATTAAGACTAGAGCAAAAAAGGCAAGGCACACAGGGGATACAAAACGCAAGGACAGTGGAATTAACCAAGCTCAGCAGTTAGACAAGTCATCAGTCAAAAACAAGGACAGCATGTGTTTTGCAGAAGTATTTTCATTTTTAAGCCCAATTACAACAACAATAACAGGTCAGGAAGAATAGGAAAAATGAGCAAAGCAGGCAATGCACCATATTGAATCAATACATAGCAATACATGAAGTTCAAAGCATTGGCAAGGAGTAAGAGTTTTTACCAATGTGGCAGCTTGCATTGACTCCAGGTGAACTTCAAAATGGCCAGCTCATTCCACACGTGTGCATAAGAAGCTCAACCTACAAAGAGAGAAAAAGGTGGACCAAGGATAAAATCAACAGGAGAATTCAGTTACAGGAGGGGGGATAAGAATAGAGAATTGACCTTAGGGAGAAAAGATTCCCTCAAGTTCACTGAATTTGGATACACAAGAGACAAAATTTGTTAGTTGAAAAAGAGGACAACTAAAAAAAAGGAAAAAATTCACGGTCTACCTCACAATTACACTATTCACAACAGTCTCACTCCCTCTTATCTTCCATCTCTCATACTTCTCACTAAAAAAAATCCTCACACACAATTCTCTCGGACCTGAACACTTCCATAATTCCTCTCTCATTTTTTCTCTCACAGCCGATCGGCCTCTCTATCTCTATACAATTCTAGTCCCTCCATTTCTCTCTTCATAACAACCTCTGGACCCTCGAGAACCTTTCTTCACTGAAGACCTCTCACACTCCTTTTCGAAAATTCCTGAACTCTCTAGACACATAAAAAAAAAGGCAGAAAATTTCCAACACTAATCTCCTCCAGAAGCTCTCTCTCATTCTCTCCAGAGACCTCTCACACTCCCTCTACACAGAACCCTTTCACTAGATACCCCTCTATACACTCTCTACACACCTACACACACAAAACCCTACACTTACTCTCATCTTATTCACTGAATTCTCAAAGAAAGAGACACATTTCATACGCAAGAGAAGAAGAGATTTTTTTTTGGTTTTTTCTCGAATTCCATCTGAGTCTCTAAAAAACTAGATCCGAGCCTTCCTTAACTTTTGAATCAAGAATCAAAGAGACACTTACATAGAAATGAAGAGAGTGGGCTGAAGAATAACATACTAGGAGTTGAGAGCTATCGAACGGTGGAAGAAGGAGATCAGAGCAAAGTTCGAGCCGACTGTTAAGCGAGCTTTCACGGCAGTTCAACCATGGGATCGCTAAACCAACCCCAGATCTGAACTCAGAGGATCACGGTGGTCATATTTGGAAAGCTTGAAGGCCAACGGTGGATGTTTGAAGGTCCGGCTCGGCGGCACCGCCATGGGAAAAGATTTCCGGCTACCTGGAGGGGTGGCGGTATGTGGTTAGGGTTTGGAGCAAAGAAAGGAAGAAGGAGAAAGAAGAAAAAGGTGGGTTATATAGTGCCCAACTATATTAACCAAAACGGCGTCACTTCATTGTTCAACTAAATAGGAATTCATCAATTCAGGTAAAGTTTCTAACTTTCTTCAATTTAATCCCTAAATTTAATTCAATTAAATCCTACAACTTGTTATTAATTCACATAAAGCTTGCAACTTATTTCCGTTTTCAATGTTGTCCCTGATTTGGTGTTTCGTTTGTTAATTGATTCAATTTTGTCCCTGATTTAAAATTTTATTTTTGATTTATGCATCCTAGTCCCTAATTTAAAGTTTATTTCTTAATTAAATGCAATTTGATCCCTGTTTTATTCAATTTGACCCCTGATTTTAGAAATTATGCTAGAATTTTGCAATTGGGTGCTTGATTTACATTATTGGTATTTAATTTGTGCTTTTTTGGTTTTTGAATTTTACTAATTTAAGTATGAAATTTGGGATTTAGGTTAAAGATTGAATTTTTAATGAAAATGGAGTTTATTCATGGCAAATTGATTTTGAGATCTTGATGATTCAAGTTGAAAGTAATTTAAATGGATTTCATAATTTCGAATTGAGTTAATTTGGATTTGAAAATTGGGATTTTGAATGGATTTCTCACTTGGTTAAGTTCAATTTGTTCTTGCTTTGGTCCTTGATTTTGGATTTATATCTTGATTTGTTTTGATTCTCTCAGTTTGTATGCTTCCTGAACTTTGCTAATGGCTTACTTTATGTGCAGAAAGGTCCCCAGTTGTCCAATTTGGCCTTAGATTCCAATTTCTTTAGTTTACTTGTTAATTTGATTATATTTGGGGATGTAATTAATTTAATTTAGCTCGGTAATTAGTAGATAAATACATGCATACCATATTTACCTTTGGTTGATTATAATTGTTTGCACTGCATACTACCATTATAAATGCCGATTAATAAGGGGGTGTTTAAACTATGACGAGTTAATCTCGGGTAAAGGTGCGCGTGCACGACCTCTCGAGATTTCGCTCCGAGATCGAATGGTTTTCGCGAATATCCCCGGAGGGCCGAGCTAGGTTCGTGAAGGCCAATTCGAGTAAACCCCTTTTATTAATCAATTAATGAACCGGATTTTGCATCCATCATTTCATACATGCATACGTAATGTTAAGGTCCTAATTTGGAGAAAAATAAACAAAAGAGAAAAAAAAATCAAAAGTGTTTTCCAAAAGCGTTTTTAAGTATGTCATCCTATCCGGTTTTCAAAAGGGCTAAAAATGGCAACTCAAGAGGTTTCATGGTAAGCATTTTCCAAAGTAAATTGGTCATAAGGAGATAAGTTCTTTAAATTTAAAATTCAGTTATTGAGATTAAAATTAGCTCGGAAATCGATCAGTAAACATTTTTGGATTAATCTTAATTTAAAAACAAATCTTTGATTTAAAGATTTGGCTTTTAGATTAAAATTAACCCGGAAATGGATTATCAAATCTTTTTAAGTTAATTTTAAATTCAAAAATTAGAGCTTGGTTTTAAAGACGAGTTTTTTTCAATAGTAAGATTTTTGGTAAGTCAACAAAATCAACTAGTTTTTCTTAAAAATTCAAAATGAAAAAGTTTTGACACTGTATTTTCCAAAATTTCTTCCCGATACGGAAGAGTCAACAAGAGAACAAACAACGAAAGAGAATCATAACAGAATTAATCGACGGTGTTCGATTATATTCTTTGAGTTCTCGACATTGATTTTAAAAATGCTTTTATTTTCTTTCATAACCTTTTTTTAATAATCAAGATTAGGTAAAAGCAACCTCTTTGTTATTGACCCACAATTAGATCTAGTTTCGCTTAGAGGTACCGTCACTTGACGGGCGTGCCGGGGGTGCTGATCCTTCCCTGGGTATAAATGACTCCCGAACCTAGGTCTAGGTGACAAGACCGAACCTATAGGTTTAGTGGGTCCCATGCCAAGCACCAGACCTCATTAGACTGATTAAGACAATTAGGTGGCTAATCACACCATAGAAAAAAGATTAGTGGCGACTCCATTTCCAACGTCGTTTCGACAGGTTTCTCCGGACCCAAACGATTCGACAGTCGGTATGCCTATGTGCTGATTAATTTGATTTGCTTTATTTTTTCATTTTCTCTATTTTTTCAAACTGTCCCCTGATTATTTGATTTCTTTGATTTTCTTTGTTGATCTAAGAGCATGTCCAATGTAACCATTTAACACCATTTTCGTAGTAAGAATAAAATTTTTGGGATATGCTTAAGCCATTAAAATAAAACTATTATCTATATCTATACTATATTAAACAGTACGACCTCTTGTAAAGCTTTTGAATCACCAATTATACCCTTATTTTTCGGATATATTTCTTGAATGCCATTGTTTAAACTTTTATAGTTTTACTCAAATAAAAAATCTATTTTTATTTAATTAAATCTAATATCCTTATAACTATTTAATTTTCACCATTTTACAATTTTAATTAAAAAACTTATATATTATAATTTTTTAAATATACTTTTATAGTTTTACACTTTTACTCAACTAAAAACTCTATTTTTTATTTAATTATAATATCCTTATACCTATTTTATTTTTTATCATTATACTAATTTAATTAAAAAAATTAGACATATTAGAATTTTTAAAATATATTTGTTAAATGACATTGTTTAAATATTACAGTTATTGTTAGAAATAAACTTTTAAACTTATTCTACTAAAAGCTCTATTATTATTTAATTCAATTCAATTTTTTATAAATATTTTATTTTTACAATTTTAATTTTGAAATATTAGAGACTTTTTGGTGGGTCTAGACCCATTTCAATTATAATATAAACTAATAAAAGTATTATTATCAAATTTAAAAGTTAAAATAAGTTGTCTAATCATTAATTATTTATCATTTTTTAAAACTAATTAAGTTAAAAATTTATTTAAATTTTAATTATTGTGATTGACCTTTTTCTATTTTTGTAGTGTGTATTATTAGTTTAATGTATTGGAGTATATAAAAAGAATTTAAAGATTTTAAAAATAAAAAGACGAGTAACATGCAATTATTTCGTTTAACTTATAAAGTTTGAGGAGTTGACGGGTTGGACGGGTTGGATGGGTTTCGGGTCATCTGAATCCAAGTCAAATGATCAGGTAATTTTCCCGAGTCACTCGGGTCTCGACTCATCAGGATTCAAGTCATTCGAGTCTCAGGTCTCTTGGGTCTAGGGTCTAAGGTCAGGAGGATTTCGGTTTTGGCCTCGGGTTACTCGGGTTCTAGGTTATTCGGGTTTTGGGTTTTTCGAGTCTATGGCTAGGATCAATTGTGCCAGCTTTTTTAATGTTTAATTCTTAAATTTATTTAATATTTTTATTATTCGATTTATTTTACAATCCACTATCGGTGAAGTTTAGCAAACTACATATACGGGGTTAAAGAGTTGACATGTATCCTTTTATATATTAATTTTGAATATTAAAAATATAATTAATTATGAAGTGGGGTATGTGTTCAAATAAATATTGGTTGTATAATATATCTAAATTTATGTTTTTTCCTAATAGAAAAAATTATCAAGAAAATTATTAATTAATTAATATTAATTATTCATTATGTAAAAAATAAATTACTAATTATAAATTTATCATAAATTATTCATATAACTGATTTAGTATTTATTCATATAATAATTGTTCATATAATGAAGTTTAGCAAATTTAATCATAGGTAAAATAATAATAATAATAATAATAATAATATATAAATTTTATTGAATAAATGATAAGTTTGAATGGTTAAAATTATAACAATGTGGATTTTATTTAATAAAACATAATTTTAGTTTATAATATTATTGGGTCATCCGGGTTACGGGTTTGTCGGGTTTGGATAGGACAAATTTGGGTCGCTTATTTTTTCTGGGTAAAATCGGGTTTGGTCGGGTTTAGGAAACTATCGAGTTTGAATCATGTTTTGACAACTTTACTTATAATTAATTTTAATTATTATTTTATTTTTCTTTTAATTTAAATATGATGGATCACGTGCAACACACATGAAAACGAATACTAATTATGTAAAATAAAATGAATGAGCGGCGTGCGTCACATAATGAATGTTAAATTTCTGTTTTATACCTAAAATTCAAGATATTAATACCGACTCTCTAAAAAAAAGTATTCATATCCAACGGCCAAATATAAGAGTACTTATGAAGAAGAGTAGTAGTACAAAGTAGTAACAACTACACTGTAAAAGTTCCGCTCTCTCAGTGTCTCACTCGGTGCCGCTTCGGATTTGGAATCGAGAATTCAAGTTAAATTAAAATCCGTTTTAACTTCTCCTAACGTTTTACCAAGGGAAAGGGAAAGTGAAAGTCGAACTCCCCCCGCCTTACCATCGCCATTTAAAAACACACTCTCTCTCACACAGAGTTACTTAAAAACCCAAAGCCAAAGGCTCAAAATTTTCCCTGCAGCTCCCATGGATGAATCGGCGGCAGACCCAAATTCGCTTTGCACTTATTTAGATGAATGGGAAGATGATGATCAAGGGTCGAACCCTTCCCAGTCTTCCGCCGATACTTTCTTTCTTGGCTTTGTCATTGCCAACATCGTCGGCCTTAAGTATTACAGAGGCAGAATCAACGGCCGTGAAATGGTGGGTCTTGTGCGGGAACCTCTTAACCCTTACGACCCAAACGCCATCAAAGTTCTCAACACCAAAACCCTTCAAGTCGGTCATATCCAGCGCGACGTTGCGGCTGTTCTCGCGCCTTTGATCGACTCTAACATCATTTCCGTCGAAGGTATTGTGCCTAATTCTCGTAATGCTGGTAATAAGTATAGAATTCCATGTCAAATTCACATTTTTGCTAGAGTAGAAGCCTTTGATTCTGTTACTTCCGCCATTTCGCGGGCTGGGTTGGAGTTAATTACCCAAGCAAGTGTGTCTTTCACATTGTCTGAGGCTGCCGTGGTGAAGGGAGCCATGGTTGGAGGAGATAGAAAGGACGTGGATGAGGTTTTTAAGTTGGTTGATGAGAATGTTAGCAAGAAGGCGGTAATGGAACCTGTGGAGCCTCCTAATGAGGCTATTAGAACCCAGCTTTTGTTGCACCAGAAAGAGGGTTTAGGATGGTTACTTAATAGGGAGAATTCGGGTGACCTGCCCCCTTTTTGGGAGGAGAAAGGCGGCGATTTTGTAAATAGCTTGACGAATTATCAGACTGACAAACGTCCTGACCCTTTGCGTGGAGGGATTTTTGCTGATGATATGGGGTTAGGCAAGACTCTAACTTTGATTTCTTTGATTGCATTTGATAAATTTGGTAGTTTTGCTTCAAGTTCTAGAAATGCTGCTATAGAAGAGATTCCTGAGGAGGATTTGAAGAAGGGAAAGAGGGGTAGAGTTAGTACAAAGGGTACTCGAACACGAAAAACACCTAGGACTGTGGATAACGGATTTGGCAAAAAGGTGAGGGAATCTGTAGATGTAGTTGATGAGTGTGTGAGTGTTTCAGGCCAAAGGAGGACATTAGTTGTGTGTCCTCCCTCTGTGTTTACATCATGGATAACACAGCTAGAAGAGCACACTAATCAGGGAAAATTGAAGGTCTATTTGTATCATGGAGAGAGAACTAAACAGGTGGAGGAACTTATGAAGTATGATATTGTTTTGACAAGCTATAGTACTCTGGCCTCTGAAGAATCTTTGTCAGACTCCCCTGTGAAGAAGATCGAGTGGTGGCGAGTCATCTTAGATGAGGCACACGTGATTAAAAATCCAAATGCTCAACAGAGTAAAGCTGTAACTAACTTGAAGGCCACATGCAGATGGGTTGTTACTGGAACACCCATCCAGAATGGCTCAGTTGACCTGTATTCTCTGATGGCTTTTTTGCGGTTTGAACCATTTTCTATCAAGAGCTATTGGAGAAGTTTGATTCAAAGACCCATTGCTCAGGGTAGTAAGGAGGGGCTCTCTCGTCTTCAGGTAATGGTATTTTTGGCAATACTTCCTACATAATTGATATTCGCACTAAGACCTTGAAAAATTGATTGTGTGTGTGTGTGTGTGTGTAATTCTAAAGGCATCCATATCTTACATATTGCTTGTTTCTGGAGGCTGTGTGATGCTATTATTTTGTTCCTAATTTTATTACTTTGACTACCTTGGGCATTAGTAATTCTTAATCTTTCAGAATTTAGTTTCGTTTCTTTACATTCAGTGATGTTGTATTTTCAATTGCAGCAGTGATTTTCTGAAACCGCTGATCGCATTTTGTGTGTATAAAAAATGAACTATTTCCGAGATGTAAAAAGTTTCAATAACAAAGACCATTGCTAGTGAAATAGTACTTAGATTTTGAGGGATCTGACTAAATCCTTAAACCAAAGTGTATGTGATTAATCAAAAAGCATTCAACTCCTGAGATAGTCAAGTCAAGTTGGAAATACCCAATAAATAATTTGAATCTTGCAAATTTTTCAGAAATAGATCCTTGGCTTGAATTCAATTTGACCCATCTCGCCATATACAATTATTAAGCTAAAGGGAAAATGCAATGGAAAATGTAGTCTTATTTTACATTATAATATATGTATATGTGTGTGTAGTACCTATTATTGTGAAGCATTTTATGACATCAACTAATTATACTTGATTCATGAGTCATTCGACTCATGTATTAAGAAAATAGAATTGTAACTTAAGTTACTTAAACTTTACTCATGTGATAGGGTGATTGTTGTAAACATGATAGTTGCTCACTTAGACCTGATGAAGGATGGAAATATGCTAGTCGACGGATTAATTTATCTCGTGACTTTCTTTAAACTTTATGAATTGAATTGTATGTTTGCATTTATTTAGGATAGTTTAGATCATTTTCTATTAATTAGTTTCTTATGTCTTTTCAAGTTTTGGTTATTTGATATTTGGCTTTTTATTGGGGTTTTTCCAATTATTTACAGATACCTATGTTATTTCAATTTCAATTAGGTTTTGGATGATGAATATATTGGGATATTAATTATTGAGATTTTCTCCATTTATTCTTTTATCCCCTTGTTCTTTTTTTTACAATTTTAAAATATTTCAGGTTCTGATAGCAAGCATTTCCTTGCGGAGAACAAAGAGCAATGACTTAGTCGGGTTGCCACCTAAAAAATTACAAATATGTTATGTCGAGCTTTCTGCAGAAGAACGTGAACTTTACGAGCAGATTGTAGGAAAGGCCAAAAGTGTTATCCAGGAGTTCATCAATGATGGTAGTTTAATGCGCAACTACACAGCTGTGCTTGGCATGCTTTTACGCCTTCGACAGATTTGTACTAGTCTGGCACTGTTACCTCCTGATCTCCAAACCTTGTTACCATCTAGCAATATTCAAGGTATTCAAAAATGTTACTATTTATTTTACTCATTTTTCTTGTCCACTTATAAATTTTTTCATTTACTTATTTGCGCTTTGGTATATTTGGATTTCAACTTGGTTGCAATGTTTGCTCTAACTTAGATTTGGGGTTCTACACACACGATAATTTTTTATATTGTAACAGTTTATCTGGATCAATTATCTGGATCAGATATTCTCTATGTTAAGGATTTAATGTGAAGAGGGGGATGACAACATACTGCTTTCACAATGATTGTTTTGATGGATGAACTTGTGGGTATTAGGCTATATCAAGGTAGTTGTGGCTTCTGTGAGCTAAAACCTTTTCAGATTCTAAGGAATTCACATTTCCTACATGTTGAATTCATTGATGGTTTTTTGGAAGTAATCCAACTCCTGAAACACAATACTATTCATTCATGCAACAATAAAGGAAGTTTTTGTTGAACAATGTTTCTTGTAATTGCATCTCTTATTAAGGTTACTAGTGTTTAGAAGTTTACTGTTTGTGGCAGAATATCCTGGGCAGCAATAGAGCAATTTAGTAGGAAAATACTTGAATCTGTTAATTGGTTTTTGTTAGTGTCTAAAGGGGAAGATATTTTGAAGAAAGTTGAAGGTATTAATTAGGAAATAATATACGGATGCGTTAATTGGAGGGAATCATTTCTGACTTAGAGAATTGACTGGCGCAGTCATATATACTTTAAAATAATCTCTTGAAACTATCTTTTTGATATTTTTGTCTGGTGAGAGACATATATGGAGTAGCATATGATACTACACTAGATATTCTTAGCTAGCTTGTAAATAAATCAAATTTATGATGCTACCTTTTTATTAAGGAGTTTATGGCAAAGTAACAGTTGAGTTGGAATGTGATAGGAAGTTAAATGTTTGACAGAGATCTAAAGATTCACTATTGTTGCTGCTCAAATTTATTTTTCCTAATATTTGGGTTAATAGAAGTTTGTAAGGATGCAATTTGCGGATGTATCTATAGTGGTCAGTTAGTATTATTACTTGTCAGGACTGGCACAAGAGTAATGGTGATCTTACTTTTGGAAAGTTTACTTACTGGTGCTTTTGTAATGAAGATTTGATGTGAAAGTATTTTCACTCGGAAATACTTTCGTTGCCATATATTTAAGAAAAGCATGGGTTCAGTCTAACAAAATAAAAGGCTATAATTTTAAACCATTATAGATTTATTGTAACAGTATTATTATTATTCAGTGGTTCACGATTGTGCGTTGATGGGGTTCCAATGAGGTTTTTCATTCTGCTGCCTTCCTATAAATTGTTTGCTGATATAACTGTATCTGCATCACACCAATACTTGAAACTATTATTTAAATGTTAATGATTGTTATTATATTGCACTAAGAACATATATAACAATTTCAAACAGATGTATCCAACAAGCCAGAGTTGCTGAAAAAGATGCTTGCAATGCTACAAGATGGTGAAGATTTTGACTGTCCCATTTGCATCTCTCCTCCGATCAAAGTTGTTATTACATGTTGTGCTCACATCTTTTGCCAACCCTGCATTCTTAAAGCCCTACAGCGAAACAAGCCTTGTTGCCCTTTGTGCCGTCATCCCTTATCACAGTCCGATCTGTTTTCAGCCCCTCCAGAATGCTCGGATGCTGACCAAACTGAAATGTTATCAAGCAAAACCATATCTTCTAAAGTGTCTGTTCTATTAACCCTCCTAAAGGAAACACGAGTTCAAAACCCCACTACAAAGTCTGTTGTTTTCTCTCAGTTTCGCACTATGTTGCTGCTACTAGAGAAACCACTGAAAGATGCCGGTTTTAAGATCTTGCGGTTAGATGGATCAATGAGAGCAAAAGTTAGAGCTCAAGTGATTGAAGAATTTCAAACTTCAGGAGCAGATGGGCCAACAGTTTTGCTTGCAAGTCTCATGGCATCAAATGCAGGTATCAACCTTACAGCTGCTTCTAGAGTTTACTTGTTGGAGCCATGGTGGAATCCAGCTATTGAGGAACAGGCTATGGATAGGGTTCACCGGATTGGACAGAAGGAGCAAGTGCAGATTGTGAAGCTGATTGCTCGAAATAGCATTGAAGAGAGGGTATTGGAGTTGCAGGAGAGGAAGAAGAAACTAGCAATGGAAGCTTTTAGAAGCAAGGGTCCGAAGGATCGAAAACAAGCCACAGTAAGCGATATCTGCACTCTCATGTCTCTGTGAGCTTTCAGCATTATGTTAAATGTTCGAAACTCTTGATATTTTGATCCATGTTTTGTGCCTTACACCTATCCCATTGGGTATCTTTTGCTGTTTTTGTCATATGTGCAAACTGATGCATGTTGTATATATGAAGTAGGATTTAAGGACTAACTTCCAGCTTGTAAGGTACATATTTGGCATTTAGTCCTGGCTCTGGTTTCTGGAATCTTTCGGTGTAAAGATAGGGTAGGATTTCGACAATGGCATGGTTATTCTACCACCAAAATCTCAGGCTGGAAATGTGAAAATTTGTTATGACTTGGAAATCTCCACACTAACTGGAGTTTGAATGCAATGAAAAACTGGCTTCTGTTACTTTTGATACATAAACTGCCTTCTCTGTTTGGTTTTTTTTTTTTTGGCCGAACCTTCTCTGTTTGGTTGAACTTTGCAATTTGCAAAGTCTGTTTCTTCTGTTCCTTGTGCTGCAGGGGTTAGAGCGATGCACAGATGTTGGGTGCTACTGCTGGTATTAGCAGTCAAATCGCGACTCTGCCGGAGGTTTCAATTGAGTTTAGATAATAATAAATATTAAAAAAGGCTTTACTTCAATCTTTTGGGGTTTGAAATTAAATGATAATAGTAAGAGTTTTGTTTTCTCATGTTCATTTTTAACAAATTTTGTTGCTTCATAATCAATCATGAGATCAATTAATTGCGTCAATAGCAGCCTACACAAGCCCTAAAATTCTCATCCAACAACTACCTCTCATATTATTTTGTTCAGAATTATGAGCCGTCTAAGGTATAGCCTTAACGAAATCTTACGTGAATAATCATTACCAACAAGGAAAGAAAAAAAAAAATGATGCATTGCTTTCAGAAATGTCTTCTAGATGCAGAGGCAGGATAAGATCGAAGATTCCCCTAAGCAAAGCGAACTTGGTGCCAAAGATTTAAAACGTCTACCACATCCTTTTCTTTTTTTCCCCCCTTTATTTTTCTTTGTCTCATAAAGATAGACTCATTTTGTACATTTTCAAATCTTTTGGGATAATAGAACCCAAACTAGACGTGTCCAAATTCCAATAGATGGGTCTGGTCGAGCTTAAGCCCATTTTCAAACTTTTTTTTCTACTCATAAATATTATATTGAAATGGACTAAATAATAGCACGTAGTCCTCTCCTTTCCGATAAAAAACATAATAAAATAATAATAAACACATCCTGTCAATCTCAAGATTCGAACTCGGAACCTCCCACAAGAAGTCCCAAACTTTAACCACTAAAGTATCCCCTTGGGGACCAAACTTATTGTTTAAGGCTTGACTCACCTTTAAAAATTCATCTAAGTTAATTTAATTTGAATATAATGTTGGGGCTAAAATATATAAATATTGGGTTTTATATAAATGTTTTAATATTTTAATTTGAAAAATGCATTTCAAAATTAAAATTAAAACTAAATGTAGCAGATAAAGTTCATATTTTAGAATATACTAGCTTTCACCTTCACGTGTGTTGCACGTGACACAACACGTGTAAATAAAAATATTTTTAAAATTACTTGAAAATAATAAGAAATCACAAATATTCAATTAAAACAAATATATGTAAATAATAATGAAGTGAAAGCTTATTAATTATTTAATGTAAAGAAATTATGTTTATTTAAAATAAAAAATTACATTTACGAAAGTAGAACTTTATATACAACATTTTTTTATATATATGTTCTCTTTTATTTTTTTGTATTTTTTGACTTGACCAAAACTTTTGTTGAAGATATGTAAATTCCCCGGGAGAGTGCTACATATAGTTGTCCATGAGAGAAAACATTTTGCGGCAAATATACTCCATCATTTAGTATTGTTTGTCCTTGTGCTTTCTGATGGTCATAGCGGAACAAAAATGGATACATAATTGTTTCCTTTTAAATTCGAAAGGATATCCTTCATTTTCAGCAGGTGAAAGCGGAATTCTTGGAAGAAAAACCTGCTTTCCAGCATATTGGCTAGTTGCAATCTCTACTTGTATTACATTATGATCAAAGTTTTTGCAGACCATTCTTTTTCCATTGCATAAACCATTTGATGGATCCAAATTCCTGAGAAGTATGACCGGACAATTTTTTTTCCAACATCAAGCTATGTGATGGCAAACCATTCGGTAGAAGAGTATGTAAGAATTCTTCCTAGTAATTGTTGTTCGAGTCATCTACCGCTTCATCAAAACTGTTGTATATTTTACTCTCACCAGGAAATACTTTTATCATTTTGTCATTTATACCATCAGCGTACCCATTTCTTGTTGCCAAGATCGCACGGTTGGTCATATACTTTGATGAAGTTGAATTATCTTTCAAATCTGGGAAACTCGCATCGATTAAATCATTTTCTGACTTTTCATTATTTTCATACTTTATAACCATCTGATCTGGTAAAAGTATCAAATCACCATCTTTTGTTGGTTCTTCTCCATCACCACTCGAAGGAGGAATTTGTCGAAGTCTTGGTCTCCTCTTGCTCTCATGTTCTTTTTCAATCTTAATATCTCCAATTTTTTCCCAAAGGTATGATCTGACTAAACTTTGATTGAATGTTTATTCCCTTGTTGCCCGAGGTACAACGAGGAGCACTTTTCTGAAATCTCCTTAAAAAACAACCACTTTGCCTCCAAATGGTTCTTTGTTGCTTATCATATCTTGTATTGTTTTGTCTACTGGTTCTATTGCGAACTTTTTTTGCCATTGGTGCTTCATCCCTTATGATTAGTCTTGCTCTTCTTAACAGTTCGGACTTTGCACTATGTTTGGAAGTTCCACAGATACTTGTTTCCGTCGGTTGTACTGGTATGTCAAATCTCGATTGCACTGTTCTTCCTCCTGGCATAATTGATGTCGCTATTGTAGCTAAGGCAATAAGACCTCTTGATTTGCGATCATATTAGTAAAATATTAGCTTGATAAAATATTGTACATTGAATAATATGATTTTGATTTTATTGTTTGTATGCTTTGATGAAATGTTATTATTACCTTAAATTGACCAGTATTGCACGATATAGAAATATTTTTCCTGTTCCTCCTGGTCCGTCCATAAAAAAGACTCAATTCTTTCTTGATTGGATTTGATCTAAGATAGTATTGTATGCAATTTTTTGGTCTTCATTTAACTTTTATGATGCGTCTAGATCTTTGTGAAATTTCAATGCTCAATCAATATGCAATTTCCTTATGTGCGGAATTTCTGATATGCAAATTTTGATGATCAATTTCTGGCAAATCAAACTTGTTGATGCTTTTTCCCATGCTTTCAAGGTAGTACTCAATGCTTTGTAATGTGAATACAATTTGTGTCTCGACTGAGTTTTCATGCATTCTCTTATAATCTTTAGACATTGCCTCGAAATAATCTCCTAACAGTTTCCTCACATTTGCTGGTTCACAATGCACTAATAAAGTTGCAAAGAGCCTTCTTAGTTCATTGGGCATCTGAAATGCAACGGCTTCCATCATGCATTCTGATATGCTCTGATCATATTCCAGCAATCCCCTTTTCATTGCAGCTTCCTTTAATGTTGAATACGGGATTCTATCAACAGTCAATAGATCGTTAAAATTAAATGATTCAGTAGTAGTCTTAAGTAGTAACTGTGAAGATTCGCAACCATTTTTAATTTAAATATATATAAATTAAAAAGTTAGTAAATAAACAAATAAATAATTTGATTTTGTAATTAAACAATTATTCTGACCTTTCTCCTTCCCTTGGATTTACTGCATTCACACGACCTATCACTTCTTTCTTGTTTCTTGTCATCCAGGTTTTGTTCTTTCGATCCCAAACAAAATGTTCAGGGAATTTGCTATATAAGAATCTTTTGACGTTTTCATCATTTGAGAAAGTTTGAAGAATTCCTTAAGCTGATTGTTGCTTTCGATTACATTGTTCAAATTCTGATTTTTCTTATAATGTCATAGTCTGCTGGTTTGGAAGGTGAAGCTGCAAATTTGTTACTCCCGGATATAGTTCATTCAAGTTGAATTCGTATATCCTCCATATTGCCTCTTAAGCTGATACCCACCTAGCATCTTGAAATTGTTCGATCTCATCAACATCATTCTGGCCATTTTCATTTGCTATATACACAACAACTCTATCATGCCCTTTGTAGATATATTTGTAAAGATACTTGACAACCTTGAAACCAGAACAAACCTCAACATTTATGTGGTAGTTATATCTTGTTAGAAGGTGTGCATTGTATGGAACAAACCATCTATTATCTAACATATATTTTCTGGCTTTAACCTGCAATTTAACATTAACAAAGTAAAAATTTGAATAATTGTAATCTAAGTTAGTATACTTGTCGCTTGTTATCTCTTCTTCTGTATATCGAATATGCATATTTTCCTTATAATGTTTTGGAACTAAATTCTCTAGGATAGTGAAATATACATTTGTCCTTGATCATGCAGGAATTATCAGGATTTGCATCTCCACAAGGTCCGTGCATCATATGCTTTGCTACCATATCATACAATGCAGGATATCTTTCTTTGTCTGGTATTTTAGCACTAACAAATCTATCGAAATGATTTGGACTTGTTATCTTATAATCTCTCTCCAACATTATCAACCTATGTGCATGTGGCAAGCCTCTTTTTTAGAATTCAATGACATGAACATGAGCCTGAACTTTTCCGAAAAATCTATTTCTTCATAATTTGATCCTTAAGATCTTGTAATTTTTCTCTAAATACTCTTGATGTCAAGTCGGGTCTATCCTGTGCTAGTTGACCTAATCGATATAGAAAAAAGATAATAATATGTAGAGAAAAATTATTAAGTTTTCAATTTAATGAATAATAAACACCGGTGTATTATTTTACCTTGTGTCAGCTCTTGTTTAATTTCTTTTCAATCTGGATTGCATGTCATGGTTGTGCAAAGATCTAGTTTTCCATATCATTGTACCAAAGACATTGCATCTAAATATCTGTGATGCATATACCTTGGTCCTCCAATAAAAGATGCCGACAATATTATTCTCTTGCTTATTCAATAAAAAAATAGAAGTACAAATTCAAAGAAATAGAAGTTTAACACATTTATAATTATCTTTAAAGTCAATTAATTCAATAATAATTTTAATTTTAATTTTGCTAGTGTTAGTATTAGAAGTCTGGCCAGTATAGAATTTCATCTAGAAATTATTGTGCATGCATTTTATATTGTGTTTACATCAAATTCAAATTATCAAGAAAATTAAAAAATATTAATCCATTAAAACGAAGATCATTTCATTATATAGATTTATATTTCCATAAATATAATTAAATCCACATTAAGAAAATGAAAGATTATTTGTATAATTAATATATTGATCATTATTGAATATTATAAGAAAATTAAAATATTAATTGTATAATGGCAATTTAGGAATATATTTGAAAAATAAGGGTATAATGGTCGATTCAAAAGTTTTATAAGATTCGTACTTTTTAAATTTTGCCAAATTTGTACCATAAAGAAATCGCCAAATATAATAGAAAAGTCCTATAACCTTTAGTATAGAACTTGAAACACTCCTATAATGTATAATCATGTGAAGGTATATATATAAATGTGTGTGTTTTATTATATGCGTTGCATATGATTGGACATATCGTTTATAATGATATCTTGAATGATTTCAAAGTTTTATTATAATTAGACACTTTAAATGGATTATATTATCCTTATAGTTTGAAGGTCAAACTATTATAATTCCTATAGTTTAAAACTCAAGTACATTCCTACAGAGAGGCCAACATGTGTGTGGATTATCTTGCTAAGTGGGCACTTCAGGGTCTGCTTGAGATCAGTGAATTAGATCAACCACCTGGAGTGCTTCATCGCCTCATCCAGGAGGATATGCAAGGTATTGCTAGGCCTAGGTCTATTATGAAGTAAGTGGTTTGGGACCGCTCTTATGTACCAAAAAAAATTACTTTAATCCTTCCAATTAGCATTTTTTCAATAAACATTCTCACTTATTCAGGAAATGTGTTGGATCCAAATTTGAACAGACTAAATATTGTTAGGCCTGCAAGGCTTGATTTTACACTAGACTCGGATGGACTAGATCATAACTTAAGCCCAAATCAGAAAAATACTAGACTAAATGCAATTGGAGTACTTATGTAATTGTATGGAGATAATTAATTAATCAATCCAAGTCTAGTGTTTGGAGGGAACCCAAATCAAATTCAGCGAGAAACTGACTTCCGCCGGGAAGGAAGATCAATCAAGTGAGGTGGAAATCCAATCATATAAAGAGTCCATGATTCCCATTTCAAGCAATTTCTAGCAGTTGCTGACAAAGTGGAAATGTGAAGCACTCTAAGGCTATTAATGATGGAGAAATGAAGGAAGATGGACGACTCAAATACATCATAAATATAATGAGTTTATCTTCAATTTATTACGAAGTTCATAGTTCTATCCTAGGAGTAAGAGTAGCCCAGTGAGTATAGATTTCTTGTTCTAAATCTAGTTGGAGGAACATCCCCACTTCTGCATAGAAGAAATAGGAGTGCGAACCCTTCTTTGATAGTTTGTAAGGGCTTTGGCCTCATCTGTCATGCCCAAAGTCACCAACATGGCATCCATCAAGCCCAAAGGAAAAAGGGATTGGTAATTAATGGACTAGATACGAAAGAAGGGTTAAAGAGTATATTAGGCCATAATGAAATAGTTAACCAAATTGCGTTAAAGGCAATTAAAGAGTTATCCAAAATAGAATTAAACTACGATGTTTGGAGATCAAAGAGTGGAGAAAATGCCGAGAAATCATGTCGGCACCATGCGAGAGTTGGCGGTTTATAGAAGTTAGATAGAAGTGTAAGTTAATGAAGAGAAGGAAGCTTATAAAACGAAGAGGAACAACAAAGAGATGGATGCTTTTCTCGATATCAGAATAAAAAATTATTACTCGTTATCTCTGTTTTTATCTTTAGATTATGGCTTAGTTTCATAGTGGTTCGGTTCCTTTACATATTGTAGTATTCTTTCGTTATGTTCAAGCCTTTTAGAGTAAAATTAATGAAATCTTTGTTTTTGTTGTTAAGCATCTAACCTAAAAGGCTAAAACTAATTGACAATAGGTAGAGAGACCTAGCTTGAACATAAGGGACCCAGACATGTCAAACTTAACAAATTTTAAATACTACTACTTTAACAAGCCCCTTCACATGTAGCCAGCGAGATACAACCGAAACAGAAACGGGTCTACACGTGGACAACCGAGTCTAGGGCAACAAAACTTACCTGAGCTTTGATACCATATTAAACATCCAATCTAAAACCAGTTTACAATAGGTGGAGATGTTCAAATGTAGACACCCATTTTTGGTCTTAAATTTAGATAATATGTTTGTTAATTTACATCAGGGTCATTTAAGGGGTATTTTGGTCATTTGGTAATTCAATTTTTAGCATTCTAGTAAATTAAGCTCCTCTCATACTGCATTTAATCCTGCATGGACATGTTCCATTGCACCATTTACAGTCAAGATTAGAAAGCTAAAAATTTTTCTCAAATGGCATTTTGTATAATTAGGTTGCATTTTGAATGTTCTGTTTCTTTAATTTATTAGTGGCTTATTTCTTTAATTTATTAGTAGCTTTTTCGTGGCGTCCTTGTGCATTTTTTTTCTTGATTTGGAACTCTCTCTTCTAAGTTGTGCCAAGTCCTCGTTAATTATGGGCTTTAAGTTTTATCTTGCTATCATTTCGGACTTTGAACTTTAATTGGGTAAATTTAGCTTTGGGCTTTTGGGCCTTTAGCTTTGGGATATCTTGTTTTGGTCCCTCTTTAGCTTTTGGATTTTTTTTTGGGTTAGGGCCCATTCCCCTTTCCTTTATCCCATTTTCCAGCTAACTTGTCAATGACAAGTAATACAAAAATCAAATTTCCATAGAGGAAATGTTGTCTTCATTTATTTATTTACATCACATTATTACAAAAAAAAATCACAAAAAGAAGTTTTATTTACTTGTTTACATTTCGGGTTGCAAAAATATAATAATAAATAAAAAATACCAAAAAGTAGCCCTCTTTCTCATCCCCTAGATCATGGTTCCTCGAAGTAAATACAAAAAGAGGAGTTGTTTGTCTTTGCACAAAATCCTCTCATGGCTTTCAGTCTCTCAGCCACCCTTACTCTCGGTAGTTGCTACCACCTTGGCATGGCAAGACAAAACTGCACCCTCCTTTTGTAGCTCGTTCACCACAGTGCATCAACACTTAATTTCCCAACATTTCCACTACACAAAACAACATCAGTTCCTCTAGATTAGCATTTTAAATTTAGGACTAGCAAACATAATGTTGAATTTCATGACAAAAGCGTGGGCATAGGTTTAGGTTCAAATTGCAGCATCATCACTTTCAAATGACACAACCATATTCAGCAACATGCATTTCTAGATGACTTCATGCAAGCATTTTGTCGCGACGTGCGGGTTAGGGGTCGAACCCTACCGCTGACGACTTAAGAAAACTAGGATCTATGGGAGTCGCCACTAATCTGTTTTTAACCTAGGTGTGATTAGCCACCTATCCGATTATTAAGTCTAATGTTGACCCGATGATTGGCAAAGGTAACACTAAACCTAATATGGTCTACTAACCATAGTCTAGGGTTCGGGAATCAGGTACGCGTGGGGAAGCATTAGCACCCCCACGACGCCCGTCAAAAGACGGCATTGACTAGTCTAGAACTAACTGTGGGTTTCTATTATTGGTTGTCTCTATCTTAAGTTTTTTCATGCCATTAAAAGCTTTTATTAACCTTTGAAATTAGTAAAAAAAAAAAAAACAAAACAAGGAAAAATGAGTTTTGAATTTTGAAATAGGAATGTTGGGAGTTGAAAGCAATGAATGAACCCCTCAATCCGTTTTTCTTTCCGGTTTATTATTTGTTCTCTTTTTGGGTTACTCATGAGAGGATTTTCTTTAAAACTTACCTTTAAATGACTCTATTTGAAAATTTCTGTTTGAGCGCTTTGAAATCCTAATGGGAACTTTCCCACTTTGAAATGACCTAAATCAAACACTTTGAAAACTTGATGGGAACTTTCTCACTTTGAAAAGACCTAAATCGAACACTTTGAAAACTTGATGGGAACTTTCCCACTTTGAAAAGACCTAAATCGAACACTTTGAAAACTTGATGGGAACTTTCACACTTTGAATAGACCTAAATTGAAACTTTGAAAACATTATGGGAACTTTCCTACTTTGAGAACTTTGAAGGAAATTCTTTTTGAATTTTGAATTTTGAATTTTTTTTGGATTTTGAAAACCTTTTTATTTTTAATTTTGAAATACTCAATTCTTTCTTTTTTTGAATTTTTATCTTTGAAAACTAATAGAGAACAATTCTCAAGCACAAACTCTTTTTAATTTTGAAGAAAATGGCTTTATTCTATTTCATTTTCAATTTCCTCTTTTTTGGATTTTTTAATTTTCTTGACAATCAGTCTGAAAATTACTAAATCTAAACCCTAGATGCATGAATGCGCATGATGCATGTTTTACGGTTAAACGCAAATTCTTACTGAATAATTATACGATGAATACCTTCCGGGCACCTGCCACTAAAACTGGCTAAGACCCCCATCCAGATATTCCAAGCCTAGAAAAGACGGGTCGAACCCGACAATAAATGTCTAAGTCCCGACCAATCGTTCCATTATCGAATCATTTTAATTACTCACGTGAACATGACAATAACCACAATTTATAAAAATAAATGTGAATGCATATGCTCAAATTAATCTAACCCTTTTTCTTTTTCTTTTTCTTTTTCTTTTCTCTTTTATTAATCTATTGACAATTAAACTAAACTATGAAATTAAACTAATTCTAGAATTTCATATATACCAATTTATTGAGAATTAAACTAAATTACTAATCTACCCAACTATGTAGAAAATTAAACTAATTAAACCATGCATTAATATTGAACCTAAGATATAAGATAAACTAGACCCAACACCAAAACCCAAATACATGAATAAAAGCCCAAATGCATAAAATTAAAGTCCAAACAATAATCACAAGCCTAAATAATAAACAAGAGTCCAAGTAGAAATTATACCAAACAAATCGAAAGTGGGCTTGTTAGGTAATGGGGCCGGACCAGGTCATGGGTAATCGGGTCTAGCATACTGGTCAAGTTCAAGGGCTTAGTATATAAGCTTTCTTTTCTTTCTTCTTTCAACCTTTCTCTTCTTCTCCTTATCAGCCGCCGCCGCCCCCTTCACCGTGCGAGCTCACCGCCGCCCATGGCCACCGCGTCGGAGTCTCACCGGAGCTCGGACGAAGCCCCAACTTTCAAAAAATGGCCTCCTCGCCTCACGGAACCTCGATCTCACCTTAGATTGCCCAAAAATGGCCTCCACAGCCCTAACCAAGGACTACCCGAAGCCTCAAAGAGCTCCACCGATTTGGCAAATCCATCGTCGGATTTATCGGATTTCGAGGTATGTATCTCTCCTCCCTTTCCTCTTATTTCCTACCGAACCAACTGCTTAAATGAACTCTAAAACCTAGACTCGAAAACCCGAGCCTTCAAGACTCGAAGACCCCCTATTATTTGCTGTTTGTTTTTTTTTTTTTTGATAAAACTAAAAGAAACTGTTTGGGATTTTTGACTTCGATGAACTACCTAAAAGGGACAGATGACTACTTAGATAAAAGCCTTTCTTTTGGGGGTTTTTGTTTTTGGTGTTTCGGATATATGAAAAAGAAAATGTTAAAGTCTATAGATATTTTTGTGTTTTTTGTTCTGTCAAATGCTAACTAATGAAAGGAAAAGAGAGCCTCTTTTTGTTTCTTTGAGTGTTCTTGGCTTCTGGAAGAAGAAATCTTTTGCTAGAGTTCTTCTCTGTCTTGGAAAAATGTGTTTTCTCCCCTAAACCTTAGAGAAAACGAGGTATATAAAGGCCTCAACTTTAATCTCAGCCGTGACCCTCTTCCCAATCCCACGGCTTCAAATTCTCTGATTTTAACCTCTTTTGTCCTCTTTCTTAGGTGACTTTGCTGTTGTGTGAAGAATGAGCTCGAATTTCCAAAAGATAAATTTCTCTCTTGTTACTATCATTTTCACACTAAAACTGCCATGTCATGTGAGTGAGTGAACATGCTCTGCGTTTCTCTCTTTGTGCAGGTAGAAAAGTTGAGCTGGCACGGTGAACTGTTCTCTTTCTCTCTCAAGGTAAAATTCTCTTTCTGTAAGTGTCTCTGCCTAAATTGCCCAGCGCTTGTATTATTTTCTTTGTTCTTGCAATTGTTTGTCTTTTTGGCTCAATTTTGGCTTACTCGGGAACTTCCTTGTCTACAGGTTTGAAATTAAGAGCCAACGGGTGACTGGGCTTCTTTTTGGACCAATTAGCTAATGACAGCTCAACAAGGTAAATTCGTTTGCCATGAATTACTGATTTGCTCATCTTCCTTTTGAACTTTGTTATTGCCATGTATGCCCTGTTTACTATTAAAATTGGACTTGTAGACTTGATGAATGCAATGATTATGTTCTATGGATGCTGCATTGTTCTGCTTGCTTTGTTTGCTCCATTTTCCCAATGCTTAGATGCCTTCGATCATAGATGTCTGTTCTGTGTTTGCCATCATATGTTGTCCATCTCTGCCTTAACTTGTTCTTTTGACATTTGCATTGCCTTTGTATGCTTAGCTTGTTGTTTCCCTATCAATTTGTTGCCTTTTATGCTCACTTTGCTTGCTGTCCTGAATTAGTTCAAATATGCTTTGTTCTTGCCCCCTGCTGCATGTCTCTGAGCTTTTGATTGAGTGATGATCAAGTTGCTTCCTGTCCTTGAGTTGCTCTAAATGTCCCGATTGTATTGTTCTGCAGACCATGTCTTACCCAAGACTGCTTCAAGTTGCCAATGTGACCATGCCCTCGAGAGTGAAAATGGGAAGAAAGCAAAAGGACGGTTTAAAGAGCAAAATTTTTGTATTTTGTAAACTTGTGTCGGATGAAAATAGATCAATGCAAAACCAATTTTTGTATTTGTGCGTCTTGTAAATATAAATGGGTTAAGAGGGATTGGGTATTTAAAAGTGGGCTTTTTTAAGCAATAAAAGCCCAAAAGAAAATGTTCAACAAATAAAAGTTCATTATGCAAGGCCAAAAAGGCAAAAGTGCC
The DNA here is from genome assembly GCA_001974825.2 of Corchorus olitorius. NCBI lineage: Eukaryota > Viridiplantae > Streptophyta > Magnoliopsida > Malvales > Malvaceae > Corchorus > Corchorus olitorius. The sequence continues at coordinate 97,757 of AWUE01013040.1, forward strand.
AAATAAGTGAAGCTCCAAAAGTAAATGTGCCTATCCTTGCCCAAAGGCAAGGCCAATCAAGCAAAGTATCAAATGAAAAAATCTAGAAGCAATGATCCAACCGAAAAAGAAAAACTTTGCTTGATTTAAAAGTAAAATGGATAAGAATTTGAAGGAAAATAAGATGGCAAGAAGAAAAGAACTAAAGGGAGGAACTTTATATTTATTAAAAGGAAGTTGTAGGAATTAAAAGGAAAAGGATCGATTATGACCATTTGGGAAAACTAAAAACGGGTGTCTACACATTTACACATGGCAGCATGAACAGAGAAAGCAAGGCATTTTTTTTTCAACAGGATGTGCAGCAAAAGTAGAAAAGCAATGCCATCAAGCAAGGAACTTCAGGCAACAAGAAGTGAGAGCATCGAAAGCACATGTAAAATTCGGGATCAATTCAATTTGCAATAGCAAGAAAGTACAAGGCATAAGCGATACCAAAAGAGTCTCGCACAAGGCAAAACAATTATCAATTAGAGAGCAATGCGAATTGATCTAATGCAAGCAGTGTCAGAATATAAGGCAAAAAAAGATCATGCCCAGGAACAACAAGCGTCAAATGAAAGCAGGGAAAATTGGAAGCATAAAAGAAGACATGTACAAGGAACACTTGGGCTTCAATAGGCAGAGACAAACAAAATTGAGCAGAGCATTTCAGGGGCAATGCAAGTTAATAACAGTGGCAATGAAGCACATTAAGACAAAGTTTAAGTAGGTTGCAACAATCACCGTGGGTGTTGGCAACTTCTGATTGGCCCCAAAATCCATGTTTCAAATCCCATTCGGCCAGCTCACCCACAAGACAAAATATTACAGTAGGTTAAGTCCAATAAAATATAAAATAGCAAAAAATGATTTTTATCAAGGGATGAGAGAACCGTACTTGCCAGCTCACATCATTCACACACCAACAACAATTTTCATCTGCAAGGAAAAGAGCACACGTGAGAGTGAGAGAGGTGAGAGAAGCAAGCTAGCAAATGGTTCAAAACAGACAAATAACACAGAGAGGGGAAAAACCGTGTGTACATTGGTACTCCTCCACTCTCTAATTGACACCTGCACCACAAAAATGACAGTTAGCAACAAGGTTCAACAAAAAAATTGGTAAATAAATAGAAAAATGGAGGCCATAAGAAGATAGGAGGAAGGTTTTTGAGTCTAGAATTTGAAGGAGGAGGACAATCACCAATAAACCTAAGGTTTCAAAGCTAGGAAGAAGAGTGGAAGGAAGAAAAAAATTTTTGGAAGGCAGTAGGGTTCAAGAAAAAGGAGAGAGCGAGAAAAAAAAGAAAAAAGTAAATCAAGGGTTTAGTTCAGCAATCTCATAATCAAGGCTTTGTTGATGGAAATGGATTTGGGGAATTTCAGTGGAGAGTATTAAAGGGTTTGTATCAGTCGGAGCCAGCCGCCGGGATTTGGAGATTTTGGGGTTAATTTAGGGCTCGTATTTCCTGGTTTGGGATCTTCAGATGGGATTACTATTTGTTTAAGCCATTCGGTAAGAAGTAAGAGTAGAGGATGAAGAACATACCTTGAAAATGGGATCATCCGACGAAGGGATCATCAGACCGAATGTCTTCTTTTTGGTTCAGCTAAGCTTCCTTTGGCGCTGTTCACTGTGCCTTTTGCAGAAATTGAGGCCGGATTCGGTTTCGGGGTGACGAGGAGAGGCTACGGGTGAAGTTTGGAGTCGGTTCATGACGGGAAACTCACTCCGGCACGACGGCGAGCACCGTGGTTGCAATTCCCATTGAAGCTCATGGAGGGCGTGGCGGCTTTGTGTTATGATTTAGGGTTAGGGAAGAAATAGAAGGGGTAGTATTTATACCAACCCGTTTGGAGCTGACCCGACCCATCAAGAGTCCAACCTGGGTTTGGTACACAACTGAACTTGGACCTCTTTTATTTTTGTGCATTTGGGCTTGATTTATCTTTTATTCTTTTCTGATTTGGGCTTTTTAGTTGGTTTTGGGCTTCTTTGTTAATTGGGTGATTTAAATTGGGATTGTTAAATAAGTGCTTAAAAATTAAACTTAAGGTAATTTATATAGAAATTAAAATTTAGCCTTTAGTTTAGAATTGGTTAGGATTTAATCAAGCTTTCAATTTCATAATAATTAACTTAGAATTAGTTTTCAATTGCTTAAGTTAGAATTAATTAGAGTTAATTAATTTTAATTAGAGCCAACTAGGTTAGTGCATTCACATATCATATTTCGATTATATTATTTGTTGCATGCCAATTTTAAGTGTCTCGGTCTAGAAAATGGTGTTTTTAACTATGATGGGTAAACCTCGGGTAAAGGTGCACGAGCACGACCTCTCGGGATTCTACTCTGAGATAGAAAGGCCTTCACAAATATCCACGGGGGGTCAGGATACGTTCGTGGAAGTCAACTCGAGTAAACTCCTTTTTATAATGATCAAATCATCTTATCTCACGTAAACTCCGTTTAAGTGTTCGTGGAAGTCGACTCGAGTATGAAGCACTCATCATTGGTTTGGAATTACTCAGAGAAATGAAAGCATCCTTGGTACACATCAAGGGTGATTCGTTATTGGCGATAAACCAACTCACGCAAGAGTATAACTGCACGAGTCCGTCATTGTTGCCATATTATGCGATGGTAGTATAATTATTGGACAAATTTGACAGTATAAGCATTGAGCACGTGCCCAAACATCAAAATGAAGGTGCAAATGTTGCTACGCAACTTGCATCTGGCATTACTTTTCAAGATGATATCTGGAAGAAAGTGGTAAATGTTGAAAAATGCACTTTACCATCTACTCTGGAAAGAGATAACGTGTTCGAAATCTACAACATTGTCCACAAACATTCCGGTTGGCGAGAACCTTTTCTTGAGTACTTGAAAGATCCAAGTAGAAGGTTTAATCGATGAATTAGAACCTTGGCCACACATTATGTTGTCTTGGCCAATGGACTATACAGAAAAGACATCGATGAAGCTCTTTTAAGATGCTTGGGTAAAGATGAAGCTCGGAAAGTTGTTAAGGATATGCATGAAGGCTTGTGTGGCGCACACCAAGCTGGAAGAAAAATGAGATGGCTTGCACGCCGTCACGGCTTTTACTAGCCGACAATACTGAAGGATTACATGGAATTCTTTACGGGATGCCAACAATGTCAGAAATATGGCCCCATTTGGAGACTCCCTACCGAAGAATTGCATTCTATCATCAAACCATGGCCTTTTAGAGGTTGGGCGATTGATCTAATCGGCAAGATCACCCCACCGGCAAGAGGTGTGTGTTTTAGTATTGTTGCAACTGATTACTTCACCAAATGGGTAGAGGCTAAAGCAATGAAATGCACCACTCACTCAGATGTCAAGAGTTTCATCAAACAACACATCTTTTATCGCTTTGGAATTCTAGAGACAATTACAACTGATTGTGGTACCAACTTAGATGGAAAAATTACAAGTGACTTGGAAAGGAAATTCGGCCTCAAGTTTATCAAATCAACGCCCTATTATGCACAAGCTAATGGGCAGGCCGAAGCTTCAAACAAAGTCATGATCAACATTATCGAGAAAATGATGAAAAATAAGCCAAGCAAATGGGACAAAGCATTGTCAAAAGCTTTGTGGGCTTATCGGATGTCACAAAGATCATCTGCTGGAGTAAGTCCATTTAGTTTAACCTATGGCCATGATGCTATGGTAATATGGAAGTATTAGCTAAGTCGGCTAGGGTGGCTTTTCAAAATGACTTGCAGTGGTATGATTATAATGACGCCATGATGATCAAGCTTGAAGATTTAGAATCAGAAAGGCTTGATGCATTAAATCATCTGCAAGCACAAAAGAAAAAGGCAGAAAGGTACTACAATAAAAAAGTTCGCCATAGAAACTTTATCGAAGGCGAGCTAGTATGGAAAGTTATTCTGCCTATCGGCGCGCATATAGATGGAATGGGAAAATGGTTGCCCAAATGGGAAGGACCATTCCGAATCAAGAAAGTGCTAAAAAACGACTCTTATTGGTTAGAAACAACAAATGGAAAGTCGCACCAAAGATTTACCAATAGACGCTATCTTAAAAAATACTATCCGAACACCAGGGAAGCAAGAAGTGAACCTCAATCTGAGTTCAATTCATTACCTGACGATCCCGATGATATGGCCATGAGTCAGCTTATGCCCATCAGCTTCACCAGTGTGTAGTCAGATATTGAAAACGCTTCATGGTCTCAGCCGCCCTAATTGCGTTTTCGCGGCTTTAAAAATAAAACAAATATTTTTGTTACTTATGCTAGTAACCAAAATATTAAGAAATTGTCACTAAAGGCTATGTTTGGCGACAAAGGAGAAAAATCCATCGCTAGAGCAATAAAGGCGCCTTGGAGTTTGCTCCCTTAGCATGCCCATCACCCCCTCGATTTTGCTCTTATGTCTTTCATCAACGATGAAGAGGGTGACTAATTCGGAAACCCTCTTGACTAGTCCATGAGTCATAAAAAATACTCCCTCTATTCCACTTTAAATGGCCACATTTCTATTTTGGATTGTACCAAAATCAATGTCCAATTTCCTTAAATGGAAAAAATTTTTACCATACTACCCCTTTGTAAAACACCAACACTTTGAATAAAAAATTCATTTTTATAAAGAAATGACAGCACTTCTTACTGCCAACAAATATGCATGAAATAAGAACAAAATCTAAAGAAAAGTAAACAAGGCAAGCAAACAAAACAAAACAAACTTATCCTTGGGTCATGTCTGAACATCTTGGTATCGACCAATGATCAGCTCTCTGAGATTATCCAAGCTGCTACTTCAGTAACAAATTCTCAATTTTTTTTTACCCCTTCACCATCATCGCACCATTTCTCTAGTTATTTGATCTTTCAACCACTGACATTGTTAATGAAACTTTGTCATCATCGAAGCTGCGAGATCGTCGCTGACTTGGAAGTTTACGGTTTGATTTCACTGATTCGTTCCCTCCCACACTTTCTCTCTCATACCGAAACCCTAGATCTAGGATTTTTCTTCCGATGATTATGTGGAAAGAAAATTTGACGTTCAGAAACTATAAAACTCGCCGGCTGCAAGGGAGGGAAAGAAGGAGAGAAACGAAGGTAAGGCGATGGAATCTAGGTTTACCAATTTCCTTCATTTCCAATTCTAAACTTTAGTCCTCTCTTCTTCTTATAATAATGAGTCTCTCTCTTCTTTAGCTTTCGCTTCTTATTTTTCTCCTTTTTGCAGGATAAGTTCTAAATCTCACAATTAAAAAATATGACGGCTGAAAGAGAGAAAAAACTCGAGAGTGTATCAGATTCGATGTATTAAGTACATTGTGGATCTACAATCTGATGAATTTGTGTAGGAGTATTTTTTTTACCCCTTCATCAGATCGACTTGCAATATACTGCTTGTCTCACTTAGAGAAGCACAACTTAAGTATACAAACTTTTTGATGGGGTACATTTAGTTTCAGAAATTTTGGCATTAGCTTAATTTTTTCGTTGGTTTTTCTTGATACTATAGTTCTACAAAGTGTAGTTTGGTAAGGATATGTTGGTGGAGCACAAAAGGAATCTGGTGGAGGAAAATGTTTCTGTGGCGCTCAACATACTGAAGTCTAGGGCAAGAACTGTGTATGACTAGCTACCCCTGGACTCTTTAAATCCAACCCGTTCGGCCCACTCTTGAGTTGTTGGGTAACTTCTGACTTTGGGCTTTTAAATTGTTTTAATGCATTTGGGCTTCTTAATTATTTTTGTGCACTTGGGCTTTTAAATAGTTTTTATGCATTTGGGCTTTGTTGAGACTTAGTCTAGTTTTTATATATGAGTTTAATTCAAGGTCTAGTTACATAATCAATTTAGGAATTTAGTTCAACTTTAATTTGGTAAAATTGAATTTAGGTTTTAAAAATATTAAGTTTTAGTTTAAGTTTAGATTAATTTGAACATTTTCATTCAAGTTTATTTTTCATAAATTGCTGCAATTTACCATGTTCATTCAAGATTAATTAAATTGATTCCCTTTGGGGCTTGAAATTACCGGAAGGACACTTCCAAGTGTGTGGGTTTGGGTCCGGATGGATTTCTCGTATAATCACCAAGTAAATCAATCAGAATTGAAATTTCATGCATCATTTGCATTTACCATCATCACTTGAGATTATTTTAAAATGATCCGATGATGGAACGATTAATTGGGACTTAGACAATTTTTGTCGGTCTTAATTCATCCTTTCTAGGCTTGGAATATCCAAAAGGGGATCTTAGCCAGTATGAGTGGCGGGTGCCCGAAAAGTATTCCTCGTATAATTATTCGGTAAAATTTGCATTCACGTGCATTCAACCGGAAAACATGCATCATGTGCATTCATGCATCTAGGGTTTAGATTTAGTAATTTTAATTAATAATTAAAGAAAATCCAAAAAAAAATCAAAATTGAAATGGGATAAAACCATTTTCTTCAAAATTAAAAAAGAGTTTGTGCTTGTGAATTGTTCTCTTTTAATTTTCAAAGATAAAAATTCAAAAGGAATAATTGAGTATTTCAAAATTAAAATATAAAAAGGTTTTTAAAATCCAAAAAATTCCAAACTCAAAAATTAAAAAGAATTTCTTTCAAAGTTTTCAAAGTGAGAAAGTTCCCAACAAGTTTTCAAAGTGTTCAGTTTAGGTCTTTTCAAAGTGGGAAAGTTCCCATCAAGTTTCCAAAGTGTTCAACTTAGTTTTTTTCAAATTGGGAAAGTTCCCATCAAGTTTTCAAATTAAGAAAGTTCCCATCAGTTTTTAAAGCATTCAATTTAGCTCTTTAGGGAAAGTTCCCACCAGGTTTTAGTTTTCAATTTACGGAAAGTTTCCATTATTTTCGGTTTTAGTTTTCAAAAGTGGGAAAGTTCCCATCAAAAGCATTTTTCAAATTGAGTTGTTTAAATGGTAAGTTTTAAAGAAAATCCTCATGTGAGGAACCCAAAAAGAGAACAAACAATAAACGGGTTCAATTCCCAACATTCCTATTTCAACAATCAAAAAACCATTTTTGCTTGTTTACTTGCCTATTGTCATAGATTAATAAAAGAGTTTAATGGCAAGAAAATCTTTAAAGGTAGAGACAACCAATAATAGAAACCCATAGTTAATTTTAGACTAGTCAGTGCCGTCATTTTGACGGGCGCCGTGGGGGTGCTAATCTTTACCCACGCGTATCCGACTCCCGAACTTTAGACTCTGGTTAGAAGATCGTTTATTAGGTTTAGTGTTACCTTTGCCAAGCTTAGGTTAATATTAGACTTAATAATCTGATAGGTGGCTAATCACACCTGGGTAAAAAAGATTTGTGGCGACTCCATAAATAGAAACAGTAGTTTCCGCTTCCTTAAAGTGGTTAAACGGTAGTGTTCAGACCCCGGACCCGCACGTTGCGACAGTAGTTTTTATTTTCTTTTTTCTACTTGCAAGGTCCTTCCGCGAGATCATGCCTCCAAAGAACAAAGATGGAAAACGACCTCAGGAGTCGCTTAGCCAAGTGAAAAGCACCATGGCCGATCAATCCAAGAGGGTAGATTCACCTGACCCCGAAGTCTCCATTTGGTGCTCTCTTGAAGCCATTGCGACTATCCTTAACAGGATTGATGCATCGCAGGACTTACTCATCCAAACTTTGGCTCAGTAGAGAACTGAATCACAAGACAACATCCAAAACCTTATCAATAGGATGGAGGTCGGACTCGGGTGGGGGGGGGGGGGGGACCGACGGTTTGATGCCTTACCTCCGCCACCACCACCATAACATGTTGCAAACAACCTCGTGCAGGATGCAAACAATCAGCAAGCACCACCTATCAGGCAAGGCATCGAACAACAAGCATTGGATGGGGAGAATGTCGTTGCACTTCTTCCTGACCCTGCTTTGAATCTTCCTGAGATGGTCGCTGATAATATCGAGGAGGCTAACAATGTTGAACCTCGTGCTGCTGCTTATGTTCCACCACATGTTAGAAATGGCAACGGAAATGGCAATGGCATCAGGAATGGCAATCCACTCCATCCTCAACCACGACCACCTCATGCTATGGCACCTGTACGCAACGCCATCATCAAGGCATAAGGTCAAGTCAACCATAATCACATCAGAGAGATAGTTGAAGATATGATTGGTCCTGCTTTCAGGAGGATTGGCCGACCATCATTCCACAAACCATACCCTGAGGAGTATGATCGAATTCATCCACTCCCACAAGATTATAAGGTACCGGACTTCACGAGCTTCGCTGGAACGTCAAGTGAACAGTCTACGTTGGAGCACATTGCTCACTTTATAGTTCAATGTGGAGAAGCTAACTCTGGCTACCTCAAACTGTGGCTTTGCCCAAATTTTATCACTGGGTTAGCTTTCATGTGGTATATCATTTACCACCTAACTCAGTAAGGACTTGGGAAGACATGGAAAGAATGTTTCATACCGAGTTCTACAGAACTGAACCAGAAATCTCCACGGCCGACCTATCACGTCTATACCAGAAAAAGGGAGAACGAGCTGAAGACTACTTGGCACGTTTCAAGAGGTTAAGAAATTGATGTCGTACTCCACTTCCTGAAGAAGAGTTCGTACGACTAGCTCATAACGGGCTAGACATGTGTAGACACTGAAATTTAATTTAGGCTAAGTCTAAGTTTACTTTTGGTTTAAGCCCAGTGATGTGGCCTGGTTAGGTTTAGGTTAAATTTTTAGGCGGGGTTTGGGCTTTAATAATTTATTTGGGCCAGTTAAGTGGGTCAAATAATTTTTATAGCACATGTAAAATAAGTCTGGTTGGGAAATTTCCTGGTAGTTTCCTACCATGACTTGCGCCCAAAGAACTTAGGCCTATATAAAGGCTCCCTTTTCCCAACACTAGAAAAAGGAGGGAGACACAGACGCGTTAGAAAATTCGGTAGCCACTTAAATTTCTAGCGATTAAAATTCTAGAGGAGAGTGTTTGTTTTCTTCACATCCTGCACGTTTGACAAAGCAAGTTAAGGCAGAAGTAAGGTATTCTCTTACCTTGTCATCACGTGGGGCATGGAGCCCATATGTTTTCTTTATTTTCAACTTCTCTGTTTGTTCATTTTTTTTTTACTTTTGTTTTACTCCTTTGTTCATCTTTGTGACGTTTGGTGTCTAGTTTTTTTTATAGATTATTATTTTCATATTTTTTTTATCTTTTAATCAGTTTTTTTTTGGAGCAAAAGACAAAAAGAGAATATGAGTTAAAGAAGACATGCCGTAATAATTTTTCTTTTGTTAGATGAAATTCAAAACAGGCTAGAAAAATCAAAATTGTTCTTTTGTTAAAGCATCAAAAAAGAGAAAAAGTCAAAATTTACTCCTGGTCCGCATGAGTATAAACTGTGAACGGCAAAATCATATGCATTAGATTAGGTTAGATAAATCCATCAAGTTCTGCCAATCTTGTGGGGAATTTGGGGATTTTGCATAATTAGGGTTTCATATTTTTAATAATAATAAAATTGATAAAAAATAATTATTAAGTCGAATAATAATGAGAATATTTTCTAAATCTTGCCAAATTGTGGAAGGCTTAGGAGATATTTTAAGAAATAAATAAGTTATAAATATTTAATAATAATGAGAATATTTTCTATTTCCGCCAAATTGTGGGAGATTTGGAAAATATTAAATAGAATAATAATAAAAGAAGTTAAGATAAATATTTACAAGAAAAATAATTGACAAGAAAATCAATAAAATTAATTAAAGATAATTTTAGATTTTGCCAATTTGTGGAAAGTCTAAAAAATCATAAAAAGAATCAAATCAAAATACTTTTTAAATATATATCAAAATAAGATACTAAAATGGAGGTTTTCTTTAAAGTCTTGCCAACTTGTGGGAGACTATATAAAAATTTAAAAGTAATAAATTGAATATCAAAGTAATAAATAAAAAAGATCCAAGGGATGTACAAGTGGTAGTTCCTTGGAGCTTTGTAATCAATCATTTAATGTAAAATAATTTAAGAGATTTATTAAAATAAAGGTAATAATTTTAAATTCCGACACGGAGCCTCTTCGAGAAATTTAAAATTTCTTGAATACTCTTGAGGATAATTGTCTCAAATTTTTGTCAAAATGTGAGGAAATTGAAGACAATATTAATTAAAGAGGTAAAATCAACAATCATGAATTTAAGGGATTAAAAGTAATAATTAAGGCTAAAGGGTTAATGTCTATTTGACAGGCGTTGTAAGGGTGCTAATACCTTCCCTACACGTAATCGAACTCCCGAACCCAAAATTTGGTAACAAAGACCAATGTTTAATCATTATTAATGAACTTAATTTAATATTAAGAACACATTAAAATGGTTAATCAAAATTAGGTGGCCAATCACACCTGAATAAAAAAGATTGGTGGCGACTCCTTTCGAATGCGTCTAGCGCTCAAGTCTCGCGATTTGCACGTTATGACAATTTGGCGACTCCACTAGGGAAATAGAGGGTCAAACCATAAATAATTAAACATTAACCTAAGCTTTAATAATGTTACTTGAAATCCTTAAAATTTAATTGTTTCTTTTTTTTGCATTCATGGGGCATTTGCATAAGTGTTGTCATCCCTGATAGAGGAAGTGTAGTACCTATACTCTCGTGAGGTTTTATCTCCGCAATGGTTAGGGAATTACTACCACTCAAATTGAACCCTTTTCGTTTGTAGCCTGTGATGGGTGAGAAATTGGGTGCCTTGTAAAAGGAACAATTTGAGAGCCTTTTAGGACAAATCAAGCCATACATATTGAAAAACCCAAGCCAACCTTAGGTAGAGCCATACCTGACGATGGTACCCTTCTTAGGAGCATGTCATTTTTAATATTGTTATTGTTGTGGTGTTTTATTTATGAACTAACTTTATTTGTTTTCTCTCATTTCATTTTATGCATTTGCATCATATAGGCTGCATAAGGGATATTTGTCACGCTACAAGTCATGAGGGGAGAAACTTCAAGGTCCGAGAAGCAAGGGGGCAAGAATGTTGAAGTCACCTTGCATGTTCATGATGTGATGGAAAGTATGGAAGAAGCTCAGCGAGTGAATGGTGATTGTTTGAAAGATGGCCATGTCTCCCATTTACCTGAAGTGGTTCACCTGGTTCCACAACAAAATGACCTCATTAGACTGCGTCGTATATGGAGTAATTGGAGTACATCTGCTCGAGAAAAGTTTGAAATAAGGTTTGGTTTCATTGGGATTTGCTACGCATTAATATAGAGGAAGATATTATTAGGGCCATTATCCAGTTCCGGGATCCCTCATATAGGTGCTTTGTCTTTAATGAGGTGGATATGATACCTATAATAGAGGAGTATTCAGCATTACTTGGGATAACATTTCAAAACCCATATAAAGTATATCAGAGGTCATTAAAGACTAGCTTCCCAAAGAAACTTTCAAGCCTTTTGGGAATCAGTTTGGATGAAGCAAAAGATGTTGTGAAAACTAAGGGAAATAGTTTGGGTATACAATGCGACTTTCTTTATGATTATCTTGAAAAGTGTCCTGAAAATGAACATGCAATGGTTGCAATGGTTTTACAATTTATGAGACCATTATCTTTCCAAAAGTGTTAGGACACATTGAAGCAGCAGTTATTGACTATGTTGAACAAGTAATCTAGCAAATTGACCCAGCTCCTGGAATTGTGGCTGAAACATTGAGGTCATTGAATTTTTTCAGAAGAAAAGGAAATGGTCGATTTGTTCGATGTGCTAAGCTTTTGTATGTATGGATCAAAAGTCACTTCGAGTGTAGGAAGAGTACGTTCACCAAGGATTGGGTTCGACATCCTTGGACACCTAGAAATGACAATCCTATACGATGTTTTTGTAGCAGTGAATGGCCTGCAAAAAGGACTAGGCAGCAATGGGTGGCTCGCCTACATAAGTTGCGCAGTGAAGAAGTTGTTTGGGTTACACCATGGATGCCCTTTACAGATGTACTTTACAAGTGTGGAAATAAGCCTTGGGTTCCTCTTCTAGGGCTTTGGGGGACAATTAGCTATGCTCCAATAATGGTGAGAAGACAATATGCCTCTGAACAGTTTATTCCAATTACTCATGGGCTTGACCAACTGGAATTCACTTATGGTAAGTCAGGAACGACAACTAAAATTAAGGATATAGTGGAAGCTTGGAAGAATACATTTAGATCAAGTGGTGGGATGCATTCCTTTAATAAGGTCACTAGGGGGTACATGGGATGGCATGAAAAACGAGTCAAGGACATTGTTATTCCTCCATGTGATGGTTTGGATGTTCCATGGGGTTCTGAACCTCAAGATGTAGTTTTGGAGCTGAAGTTTGCCAATGTGAGTTATGAAAAAGACAATGCCACGTTAAAGCGCAAAAATGAGGAGCTTTAAAGAGAGATTGATACCATAAAAGGTGCTTTTGAGAATCAAAGAAGGAAAATCATGATATTGGTAGGGGAAAAAGTTCAGTTAAAGACATGGCTAAGTGAGCAAGAAGCTGAGAATAATGCATTGTTGGTCCTCAAAGAAGAATTGGCCGAAAAAGTGTTGCAACTTGGTCAAGAACCTAGTAAGCTCAGAAAGGATCTGCAGGCACTTGTAATGGCAAATCAACAACAAGAAGGGTTGATTAGAAGGTTAAGGACTGATAAAAATGTGTGGAAGCAATCTTTCCTTGTTAGAAATCAACAGCTCGAGCACCTTATGAAGAACATTCAAAAGACTATGATCAAGGCAGAAGATATGGTGGAGAAATTGGACGAGCTTAGTGGAGTTTGCCTTGTAGGACCGCATGGACAACAACTGGTAAATTTCTTGGAGGAATCCCGAGATCTTCATCAACAAGTCAAGCGCTTCTTTTCCACATCTGAGGAGATGGATGAGATGGAATATTGGAATTTTGTTTAGTTTATGATGTAATAGACAAGTTTGCTTTATTGGAATAAAATTGAGAATTTCCCTATTAATGATTATTGTTGTGTTACAAATATCCCTTTTCATGCATTGATATTGGCAAAGTGTGCATTTATCAAAACATTGGAGGAAAGTCCATTAAGATTAATGTCATTAAGTGAGTTAATATTAAGAAATTTTCTTCTAAGGTCATACATTAACAAACATTCACTTTTCATAAAAAAGAGATTTGAGAAATGACAAAGTGTGTAATTATCAAATCTAGAAATTTTTAAATTTTACTTAGAATTAATGTCATTAAGTGAGTTAATTCTAAGAAATTTTCTTAGATACATACAGCTTGCATAAAACTACATTTAGCAAACATTCATTCATGAGCATAATTGTTAGTCACAAAATGAGAGATCTGATAATGACAAAGTGTGCAATTGCAAGTATCCTAATGACTCTTTATGTTACTTAACAAAAAGGTTCCAAGATAGCTCAAGAACAACATCAACATCCCTACAACACTCGGTGTAAAGCAAGAACAATGACAGAAGAGCGTGAAGCCGCACTTCAAGCTGAAATTCAGGGACTTAAGAAGGATCAAAGAGAAATGAAAGAACAGTTGATAGAACAAAGAATCAAATGGATAGGATGATGGGAACGATGGAATCTTTGACTCAGCTAATGAAAGGAAAGACTAAACCGGAAGAACAAAATCCTGTCTCAGAAGGACAAAAGATGGTTGGACTTGGAATGGATGATGGACCATCGAATGTAACATAAACAAGTGTCTCACCAACAACTCAGACCTTACCAACCTCATCCCCACATTCCCTTTTTCCTCCACAAGCCTCCCTCTTTGCCCTACCCCTATTTACCATATTCGTTACCTTATGTTACCCAAAATAGTGATACTTTTGAACCACGGCCCCCTACTGGTACATCCTTCATGTCTGACCAAAACACAATGGCAATCAAACCCATTGAAAATCCTGTCGCTGAAAAATCCAAGAAGGATACATCTGAGGATAGCAAATGCTTATTCAATGTGCTGGAGGAAAGGATCAAGGGTTTGGAAGGCCCCTATGGCTATTATGATGTAATGGATGCATCAGAAGTATCTTTAGTCTCAGATTTGGTGGTACCTGAGAAGTTCAAAGTTCCAGAGTTGGAAAAGTTTGACGGAACTAAGAATCCACAGAATCATTTGAGGAGCTATGCGAGGAAAATGCACCCTTACACCCAAGATGATAAACTTCTCATTCATTGCTTTCAGTTTAGTTTGACCAATTCTGCATCTGTTTGGTATAACCAGCTAGACCCAAATAAGATCAATTCATGGGCTGACCTCGCCAAGGCTTTTATGACCCAATATAGGTACATGTTGGATCTAGCTCCAACTCGTGAATCTCTAAGGAATATGGAGAGGAAGCCTAATGAGACTTGGAAGGAATATGCGCAGAGGTGGAGAGATGCTGCTTCTCAGGTTCAGTCCTCTGTTCCAGAACAAGAATTAACCTCATTATTCTTACAAACTTTGAAGCCCATCTTTTGAAGCCCATCTTTTTTGAGAAGTTGTTCCACCTCAAAACATTTGCTGAAGTAGTCGTGGCTGGTGAGATGTTAGAATCCGGTTTGAAATCAGGAAAGATCAATGGCGGAGAGGCTGCTAGAGTTAAAAAGGAACAAGGTAATAAGAAGAAGGAAACTGAAGTCAATGTTGCAAACCAAAAGGGATATCAACCTAAAAGCTCATATGGACCTTATTATCCACCACCAAACTATAGTCACCCATACCAATACCCTGTCAACTATTACCAACCACCATTAAGCCCATATCAATATTCATATCCTTCCGCAAATAATGTCGCAGGTGGAACCTCTTTTAGACCCAGACCTACGACCGCACAAACAGTTGCACCTCAGCCAACTACTCAGATTCCAAACCAATTCAATACCCAACCAACCCCTCGCCCAGTCAAAAAGAGGATCCCTATTGACCCTATCCCTTACACCTATACCGAACTTTTGCCTCAACTGTTGCAGCAAGGTTTGCTAACAAGGTTGCCATATCAGCATCCTATGAAACATCCACAACTGGCCTGGTATAAACCCAATGCTCACTGTGACTACCACTCTGGGTCCGAAGGACATACTACTGAAAATTGCTTGAAGTTAAAGTACGCAGTGAAAGAGCTGGTAAGGTCAGGAAAATTGAGTTTTCCTCAGGCCCATCCTTTGCCGAATCATGGAGAAAAACAGGTGGCAGTAGTCGAAACTGGAGAATTGATCAAAGGAAGGATTCAAGATGTTTCTACCCCTATGTCTAAGGTTTATGAAGCTTTGGTGAAGGCAGATATGATAATTCCTGGAGAGTTTGGACTAGAGGAGATGGAAAAAATATGCCCATATCACGGTCTGGGGCATGGTATTCATGAATGCTGCAGTTTCAAAGAACAAGTACAGAAGTTAATGGATGCTAGGAGGATAGAGTTTTACATTGAGAGGGATATAAGTGAGGTGAACGTTGTAATTGAGAAGGCGTCTCAGCCTTTTGTACCAGCTACACCAAAGGTGAAACCATTTCAACCATTCATGCCAAAACCACCTTCCGTTTTACCAAGCCACATGCATGGATCAGTGGCATCTGTTGTTGTGACACCTCCACAGCCATTTCCTTATATGGATGACCGCCAAGTGCCATGGAAGTATGAGTTCAACATCACTACACCTGCTGAGGAGAATAGCTCGACCAATGTAACTGGTGTTGGTAGGATAACCAGGAGTGGAAGGGTATATTCACCCGAAGTGTCTGAGGCTGTTCAGAAGAAGGGGGTGGAAAATTCAGTCCCCGTTAAGCAAAAGAGTTTGGGAAAACATCTAGAATGGGAGAGGACAGAGTTGTTAAAAAGCCAGTCTCTGAACACGATGCGTGTGAAATTCTAAAGATTATAAAGCAGAGTGAATATAGTGTGATTGAACAGTTGAACCGGTTGCTTGCTAGGATTTCTATCCTTAGTTTGTTGATGAATTCAGAAGCACATCAGAATGCACTTTTACGAGTTTTAAGCCAGTCTTATGTGTCCCAAAAAAATCAGTGTCAATGATCTGGATCATTTGGCTGGAAATATATCTACTAGTGGTTTTATCACTTTTTCAGAGAAGGAGATTAAGGAAGGTATGAGGAACAGTATCAAGGCTTTGCACATCTCCATAAAATGCAAGAATATGAGTATAGGCCATGTTCTTGTCGATAATGGCTCAGCTTTGAATATAATGCCACAGAAAATATTGAGGAAGTTGCCAGTGGAAGAGGCATATATTCAAACCAATCATATGGTAGTGAAGGCATTTAATGGTACTAGAAGGAGCGTGATTGGGGAGGTGGAAATCCCGATTGAAGTGGGATCAGTGCTTTTTAACGTGCGTTTCCAAGTTCTTGACATAGATCACCCATCCTACTCATGTTTATTGGGAAGACCTTGGTTACACTCAGCAGGAGCTGTTCCTTCTTCTTTGCACCAATTGGTGAAGTTCTCTACTCCGGAGAAATTTGTTGAAGTTCATGGAAAGGAAGATTTTATGGTTGCGAGTACAACTGGCTTCTCCTATGTTGAACCACCAGAGGAATCATATGAATGCTCATTTAGAGCTTTCGAAGTGGCACAGATCATTCCTAAGAGTCCAAAGGATTATTATGTTTCGACTCTTCAGGTGCTGAAGAAAAGTGGATGGAAAGAAGGCTGAGGCTTAGGGAAGGACTTGCAAGGGATTACTCATGTTGTCAACATACCTATCCATGAGTCCATTTTTGGATTAGGATTCAAGCCAACTGCAGAGGATTGGGCCGAGGCTGAGGAAAAGAAAAAGCAAAGGAGACTGGCTAGAATAGGAGAGAAAGTGGAAGAAAAGAAGATGGAAGTCCCACCGCTGTTCGAAACTTTCCGTTCATCAGGATGGATAAATGGTGCTGCTCCCAAAGAGTTAGAGATTGAAGAGAAGCTTCAGGGTTTGACCATCAATGCCGTTACAGAAAAGATGTCAGAACAAGATGATTGCCCTTGGATTCGTCAATGGGCCCCTGGAGAAGTTCTGAATAATTGGGTGGAATATGAGAGAGCAATTCATGTTACTGATTTAGATATGTAATTAAGCTTTTATCTCAAAAGTTGTTTTCCTTTTCTAGATGTTTGAATAATTGGACAATTCCATGCCATGTTTTGCTTTATGTTAGCCTTTCATCATGAAATGAAATGCACATCAGAAGTTTCTTTTTCATATTCTCCATTAATTCTCATTCACTTATTTATTTATTTTCCTTTGGTATGTATAAATATTTGCTACTTTATTTCTCAGGCCGACTGATGATGAATGCAAAGACGCTCATGACGAGCCAGGGTTCAATTTCAAAAATCCGATGTATGCTGATGAACCCGATGATGAAGACACTGAGGATCAAACTCCACCTTTAGACCTTTTGAGATTGGTTGAACAGGAGGAGAAGCAGATATTACCGCATAAGGAACCCACTGAATTGATCAATATAGGGACTGAGGAAGATCCGAGGGAAGTGAAAATTGGTACCACCCTATCAGAGGGAAGGAGGCAGGAATTGATAGATTTACTGAAAGAGTATGCATATGTGTTTGCTTGGTCATATCAGGATATGCCTAGTTTGGATCCAAAAATTTTCGTACATTGGTTGCCCATTAGGTCAGATTGCAAGCCGGTTCAACAGATATTGAGAAGAATGAAACCAAAAATGTTGTTGAAGATCAAAGAAGAAGTAGAAAAGCAACTTAAAGAACGCTGGGGCAACATATCAGAGGGCAATGGTGACACTATTCCATGACATGATGCATAAGGAGATAGAGGTATATGTGGATGATATGATCGCCAAAGCTCGGTCTGCCTAAGAACATATAGTGAATTTAAGGAAACTTTTTGAGAGACTCCGAAAATTTCAACTTAAGCTTAATCCAGCCAAGTGTATTTTTGGAGCTACATCAGGGAAGTTGCTCAGTTTTGTGGTCAGTGAGAAATGAATTGAGGTAGATCCAGCTAAAGTAAAAGCTATTCAGAATTTGCCCCTTCCGAAGAGTTAGAAGGAAGTTAGGGGATTCTTAGGAAAACTGAATTACATAGCCAGATTCATTTCACAGTTGACGGCTAAATGTGATCCTATCTTCAAGTTGTTAAAGAAGAAGAGTCCAGGAGAATGGGATGAGGAATGTCAAGTGGCCTTCGATAAGATCAAAGAATACTTGTCGAGTCCTCCAGTTTTGATATCATCAGTGAGAGAGAAACCTTTGATCTTATATCTAGCTGTCTTTGAAAGTTCAATGAGATGTGTATTGGCATAGCAAGATGAAAGTGGAAAAAAAGAGAGAGCAATTTACTACTTGAGCAAGAAGTTCACTGATTAAGAAGCCAAGTACTCAGTTTTAGAGAAAATGTGTTGTGCATTATGCTATACCATACTACATGGTTGCTGGCCAAATTGGATCCAATCAAGTATTTGTTTGAAAAGCCGGGGTTGTCAGGAAGAATTGCAAGGTGGCAGGTGCTCTTATCAGAATATGATATAGTATATGTCTCTCGGAAGGCCATCAAAGGAAGTGCTATAGCAGAATTTTTAGCGGACCGAGCTAGTGAAGATTATGAACCAGTACATTTTGAGTTCCCAAATGAAGACTTGATGTTTGTAGGTCAGATAGAAAAAGAAGAGAAGAAATGGAAGATGTATTTTGATGGGTCATCAAACCTGTTAGGACAGGGGATAGGTGCAATGTGGATATCCCAGAAGGCGATTATTTCCCAGCCACAGCCCGACTGGAATTTTCTGCCACCAACAATGTGGTTGAATATGAAGCATGCATCCTAGGGATTCAAATGGCTTTGGACAAAAAAGTGGAGGAAATAGACATATATGGAGACTCATCTTTGGTGATTTATCAAATAAAAGGAGAATGGCAGACGAAGGAGCCAAAGTTGGTCAAGTATAAGGATTACATGGTAGATTTGATCAAGTCATTTGAAAAGGTTTCCTTCCACTATTTGCCTAGGGAAGATAATCAGTTGGCCGACACATTAGCAACTCTCTCGTCAATGTTTAAAGTGGGACCAGATGTTGAGATTCAGCCAATCCAAGTCTAGACAAGAGATTCCCTTGCACATGTGTTGAGTGTAGAAGAGGAGGTAGATGGAAACCCATGGTACTTTGATATTCTCCAATATATCAAATACCAAAAGTACCCAGAACATGCCACTGAGAATGACAAAAAGGTTATTAGGAGAATGGCAATGGGTTACCTCATAGAGGGTGAAACTTTGTACAAGAAGAGTCGTGATCAGACATTACTTCGGTGTGTAAGTTCAATAGAAGCCAAGAAGGTAATGGAAGAGGTACATGAGGGATCGTGTGGAAGCCACGCAAGTGGTCATAAGATGGCAAGGTAGATTATGAGAGCTGAATACTATTGGTTTATGGGGATCAGATCCATGTCCCTCCAAACCCACTACATGTCATGTCAGCTTCGTGGCCTTTCTCTATGTGGGGTATAGATGTGATTGGAGTTATTAACCCCAAGGCCTCAAATGGACACAAGTTTATTCTTGTTGCAATTGACTACTTCACAAAATGGGTTGAGGCAGCTTCATACGCAAGTGTCACTCAGGCTGTAGTCACCAGGTTTATCAAAAAGGAGATTATCTGTCGATATGGACAATGCAACTAATTTGAATAAGGGGTTGGTTGATGCGACATGTGAACAATTCAAGATAATTCATAGTAACTAGACCACTTACCGGCCGAAGATGAATGGAGTAGTGGAGGCAGCCAATAAGAACATTAAGAAGATCTTAGAGAAGATGACAGAGACTTATAAAGATTGGCATGAGAAACTTCCTTTTGCCTTGCATGCTTATCGGACTTGTGCTAGAACTTCAACTGGGGCAACCCCGTACTCATTAGTATACGGGATGGAAGCAGTAATACCAATTGAGGTTGAGATCCTTTCCCTAAAGGTCTATAGAGAAATCAAATTGGATGATGCTGAATGGGTTCAAGAGAGATATGATCATTTGAATCTGATTGATTAGAAAAAGCCAACGGCTCTCTGCCACGGTCAGATGTATCAGAAAAGGATGGAGCAGGCATTTAATAAGAAAGTGCAACCGAGGCAGTTTAAGGAAGGGGATTTGGTGCTTAAGAAGTTCATACTGGAGCAACGTGATCCGAGGGGCAAATGGACACAACACCAAACTGGGAAGGTCCGTATGTGGCAAAGAAAGTTTTTTCTGGTGGAGCATTGATTTTGCAAGAAATGGATGGGAATGTGTTATCTAAACCCGTCAATGCAGATGAGGTGAAGAAATATCATGCCTAAACATTCAAAAAAAAAGAAAAAAAAAAGCTTAAAGAAAAGAACAAAGAAAGGAATAAAAAGGAGGCGTTCAAGTTGAAAACCCGCAAAGGGCGGCTGATCGAGCTAAAAACAACCCTATTTTTATGGCTATTTTACTATGTTTTTGGATCTATTTATGCTTAAATATATGTTATTTTGTTAATATTTGTGTTTTGAGTCTTTATGAGATGTGAAATGAGAATTTGTTAATTTTCACTACTTTTAGAGCTATTTTGATGACTTTTTACACAGATATGAGCAAAGTAATTTTGAGTATAGATTTGGAGATTCGAAGTTCATGTTTGAAGACTTATTGAAGATAATTTGAAGATTTGAAGATCATTGAAGAACTATTTTAAGAAGCAAGAATTGAAGATTGGAGCTATAATTGCGAAGGATTGAAGACAAGCCATGAAGAAGCCCTGAAGCTAAGGAATTTTGGATATTTAATATGGGATAATACTCAGCCCATATAAGCCCACAATTGGAATTAAAAACCCAAATTGTGTCGCCTATGTCCAAGGAAATATTCAATTCTCGCATATTCCTGCTTCTAGTCCTAACATGATTAGGATTCAGCGCAGTCTCGGTTAAAAAATCATAACTTTCTGCTCAGATGTCCGTTTTAGCCCTGTGAGTAGGCGATTGAAAGCAAACTCCGAGATCTACAACTTTCCTTTGAAGTTCAAGACCCAGTTCTGCCATTTTCAAGCCCAAAAACGACGTTGAAGTCCCTGCATGAGTCCAGAAAATTCCAGGATCCTATTTTTACTAGGATTTCAACTCTATGAAGACTTTTAAGCTAACGCGGAGACCAAGTCAACCCTAAAAACGTCCTAGAGTCCTATCCTACTTAGAATTGGAGTCTTTAGGGTTATTTCCACTATAAATAGCCACCTTAGGTCTAGGTTTTTAATGGATGTAGATCTAGAAATTGTATTTTGAAGAATTGTTGAAGATTTGGAGGAAAAAAGCCTTGGAGCCGCCGCCACCTCTTCTTCCCATCCATAAGATAAGTTTGTCTTCTTATTCTTTGGATGCTCACTCAATTCATGAGTGAGTAATCCTTTTCTTTTCTCCAATGTAGAATTTAATTGATCTCTTGACTTATATCATGGTGAGATTTTGTGCTTTTATATGAAAATTGTTAGGGTATTTCTTAATTCTCTGTTTTAATTCTATGTTGCTTGTTTTGATGGATTGGAGTCGACACTATCTTGATAAATTAAGTCAACATTAGCTAAATTGAGTCTAGAACTAATACTTCAGATTTAATTGTTTGTAGCAATTGGAGGAGAACTAATACTTCCTTCCAAGAGATTTAGGAATCAATGGGTAAATTATTGCTTGTTGTGCTTGTTCATAAATTACTAGTTCTTAATGCTTTGTTCTTAACAAATCTCTAAGCCCTAATAAGGAAATTGGTTGTTATGAATAAAATGGATAAATTAAGCTGGAAAAGAGACCTTTTATCTAATTTGGTAATTTTGGATTTAATTCCAAACAAGCTATCCAATGTTTTCATAATTTTTAAATATCAATGATCCATGTTATTTTTGTTAAGAGGGATATTAATTCTATGTTGGAGGGTTTTCTTAATTATTTTCTCAATTTATTCATTGCTTTCTGATTAATTGTTTTCTTTATTTTTCTTGATTGTTTTCTTAGATAATTTTAATTGCTAGTTTGATTTGATTTAATTCTACTTTCAAAATCCTCTTTATTTTGTTTGTTTGCTTAAAGAAAAAGAATAATAACCTATCTCTCTGTGGATTCGACCCCTACTTGCCCTAGCTATTTTTAGTTAGTAATTGTTGGGATTATTTTTTGATTTGCTAACCACCGATCATAAATTTTGGCGTCGTTGCCGGGGAGATTGTGTATTATTTTTCTTTTTCTTTTTCTTTTTCTATTTGATTTGCACTTGATCATCTTTGTTTTGTAGGAAAAATCCAATGGAGCAATCACGTTCCCTAGGGGAATTGAATTTCACGCGTGAGATGAAACCCCTCAGCATTGATTATCCTGACATGGATATGTCCTACCAATTGAAGCTAGGAGTGATCCGTTTGCTGCCTGTTTTCCATGGAGAAGAGCATGAAAATCCACATGAACATCTGCGAGCCTTCTACACCAAGTGTGCCTTGATCACTGGAATGCCTGAAGAACAAGTGAAGCTGCGAACTTTTCCATCCACTTTGGAGGGTAACGCAAGAGAATGGTTATGGGGTCTGCCTCCGAAATCTATCACCTCATGGAGCGGATTACAAGAAGCATTCTTGGAAAGGTATTTTCCAAACTCAAGAATTTCTGAAGTTAGAAAGAAGATCGCTGCTAGCTGCCAATCATAAGACGAAAAGTGGTATCAATATTGGGAGAGGTATAATAAACGATGTGAGAGTTGCCCATATCATGGCTTAAGTGAAGGTTTTTTAATCCAAAACTTCTATGATGGGTTATCTCAATCAGATAAAACCAATATTGATGTCACCAGTGGAGGCGGTTTGAGATTCAAAACTCCTGAAGAGGCGAGGAAGCTATTAAACAAGATGGCAGACAATATCTATCAATTCAGCAAAATAAAGAGCAGTTCATCAACAAGTGAGCATGAACCACAATTTCTCCAAGGGATCAATGATCGTTTTGACCAAGTTAATTCGGCCATTGCTTCTTTGGTAAATCAACAAGAGACTATGACCAAGATGTTCACACAGTTTTTGAGTATGCAAATAGAACCTCAATGCATACCTTAATTCGTCCAATCACCTTCAAATTTGGCCCAAGCGTACAGAATCAACTCAATTGAAGGAACTCAACAGTGGTATGAACAAAAGATGGACTCACCTAATGTTCCACCTCCACCTTCAATATCGCCACCTTCAACACTTGTTTTCTCTGCTGTACCGCCACCAGTTGCTATATCCAATGAGCAATTGCCAAGAGATGAGAAGATTTCAGCCGGAAGCAAGGAGGATCGACCTACTTCATCACCAAAAATTTCTCGAATCAAGATCTGGATGGATGAAAGATATGGAGGCCATCTGTGATCCACAACCGTTTCCTCAAAGGTTTGCACCGAAAAAAACAACATTCTGTGAAGAAAGCCAAATCCATCCACTACAGAAGGAGAAGGTAAACACTCCCTTAATTTCTACAATTAATGAATTTCCCAAAGAACGATGGAAGCACGTTGACTTGGTAGAGACTACACAAAGACATCAAGAGCCAGAGATTGAAGCGACAATATCATGGGAAAAACCTATCCATTCTGAAACAAGTAAGATTGGAGGTGAATGTCATGATGTCGCTGACATCCCTATCGTTAAGGAAGTTGAAGGAGTGTCAAGCGAAACAATTAATGATTTGGAACCATATGAACTTGATTTGCAAGACTCCTTTCAATTTTTCTTCAATGATGACGATGATGAGCCATGCAACGTCTGCATTCCTACTCTACCAAAGGAGGTTTCCAAGATTGTGCAAGAAGAATCAATGACATCGAAAAAAGATATCAAGATGGACATCCTTCCACATTCTCCTCCAAGACTTGTCAAGCCCAAAGAAGAGCCACCAGATAATGAGCAACTCGGACATCTCAAGCCAAAAGACACAAGTGCGCAAGATTTTGTTCACAACCAGCTTTTGGAACATGAAGATCAAGATTTCTTGGGAATCAACATGTTTCTTGAACATGGATGCTTTGGAGAGATCAAATATGAGGATTGGATACCCGTGGATCAATTTTTTCTAGAGGACAAGGAAATTTGCCAAGACGAGGACACTTTCAAAAGGCAAGACAACAATGTCAATCAAGAATGCCGAAAGCACCTATTGCATTAACCAATCACGACAACAAAAATGGCATTATCGTTCCTAGCCATTCATGGAGTCGCCCTCAAGCAAATTGGTGATTTCTTTCCTTTTCTCTTCTTTTATCTTTCATATGTTTATGCTCCTATTTTTCCAATCTCACCATATTTGCTTTATGCTTTGAAGTGGTATGATCCACCCTGACAAAGGGGAGATGAAGGAAGGTCTAGCCAAAGACATTAAATAAAGGCGCTGCTTGGGAGGCAACCCAAGAATTTACTAACATTTTATTTCCTTTTTAGTTTTGTTTTTCTTTCTCTTTTCAGGATTTCATATTAAGGAATAGGACGGCCATCAAAGCAATCGAATAGCGCGCAATTGGAGCTTACGAATGGAGCTTATGCTGGAAAATAGAGAAGCTTTCTTTAATCCTATCTCCATTTACTTTTTCTTGCTTTGCTTTGCTTTGATTGAATTTTGCTTCTATTGCTTCCTTGATATGAATGAGTTGTTTGTTTTTGTTTTTGATCATGCATTTTATGCTTTCTATCACACTTATGATGACCAGACTTTTCACACACATGAGTATTCATACATTGAGGACAATGTGAATTTTAAATGTAGGGGGGTAAATACTTTATAGGGTTATTGCTTGATAATTGAGTCATATGTTAGTCCTTGTTTGCATAAGAATTTAGGATAGGATTTGATTGTTTTTGGATTGATCTATTATTCCCTTGATTTTTGAAATTTTGATTATTGAAGAAAATTTTTCGAAAAAATTTTGAGATTTTTCAAAATTCTTTTTGATTTTTCATGTATATATTGTGTGTTTGATTTAATTATGATTGATGAATGCTTAGAATTTTTAATAATGCTTTATTCATTGATTGAGTTATAGCATGTTGTTTGATTTCTTAGAATTAGGTATAATTGAAGTTTGTAATATGATCTTATTGTAAGAGCTTGTAAAGCAGTGTTTGTATTCATATGAAAGTGAGGTATTTATACATGAGTTTAATACATGATAAGTAAGACTAGCTGTACAAGATATCAAAGAGCGTAAGGCCGATCCTGTACTATACAACTAAGAGATAATTACAAAACAATTAACTTGCTTTATCACCCTCCCTCAAGCTGGGAGGCTCTGAAAGAACTCGTAGCTTGCTCTTTAGAAGATGAAATCGTGGCCTGGCAAGAGGTTTAGTCAAGGCATCTGCAACCTGATCTTCACTCGAGATGTACTTAACTTGTAGTTCTTTCTTCATGACTTTATCCCACACATAATGAAAATCAATCTCAAGATGGCGCGACCTAGAATGGAAGATAGGAGAAACTGTTAAATATGTAGCACTCAGGTTGTCACACCAGAGTATCGGTTTTGCATCCAAAAGATATCCAATTTCAGCAAGTAGACTTTGCAACCAGTAGACATTACTTGTAGCAGAGGCTAAGGCTCGGTATTCGGCCTCAGTGGAAGAGCGAGACATTGTTCTTTGTTTCTTCGAAGTCCAAGAAATTAAATTTGAGCCATAGAAAATTGCAAGTCCGGTAGTTGATTTTCGATCATCCAAACATCCCCCCCAATCCGAATCAGAATAAGCACTAACCTGGGAGTTTAGTTCCAACTAAGTAGCAGAGAATGCGCTTTACTGCTACCCAATGTGACTCCATTGGCGAATGCATATACTGAGACACTCTGTTCACTGTATAGGTGATATCGGGTCTTGTAAAAGAGAGATACTAGAGTCCTCCAACTATACTCCGATACAAGGTAGCATCTGGAAAAATTTCGCCATTACTCATCATCAGTTTCTATTGTGGACATGATGGGGTTGAGATAGAATTTGCCATTGCCATCTTGGCTTTATCCAGCAACTCACCAATGTATTTTTGCAATGTGAGAAGTAAGCCATCAGAATTTCGAATTGCCTCAACTCCGAGGAAATAGCTGATACCTCCGAGATTTTTCAATGCAAAAGATTGCTGCAATAATGTAATCAAGGCATCTAGTGTTGATTTATTCGAGCCAGTTAGGAGAATATCATCCACATAAATCAGGCAATAGATTCGAGTGGAGCCATTGATATAAAAGAAGAGGGAAGAATTTGTTTTCGATCCCTGAAAACCATGCTCAACTAATTTGTCAATAAGACATTTAAACCATACCCTGGGAGCCTATTTGAGACCATAAAGAGATTTGAGAAGCTTGCAGACATGTGTGGAGTTATTCGGATCAACAAACCCGACTGGTTGTTCCATAAAAACAGTTTCTTCCATTTTTCCATGCAAAAATGCGTTGGATACATCCAACTGTTGAATCGGCCAATTTTGTTGAACAGCAAGAGATAATATAAGACGGACAGTTTGAGGTTTTATCACTGGGCTGAAGGTTTCATTGTAATCCAAACCAGGGCGTTGGTGAAACCCTTTGGCAACAAGTCGTGCTTTGAATCTCTCCACACTGCCATTTTTGCGCTTCTTAATTCGGAACACCCACTTGCAGCCAATAATGTTTTGAGCAGAGTGGCGAGGAACTAGTTCCCAAGTTCCATTGCGGATTAGAGCATTGTACTCCTCAGCCATTGTCTGTCGCCATTCAGGGAATTTTAAAGCTTGGGAGGCGGTGGTTGGTTCAACCAGATTTGTTGTTATATGGGTGTTGGCTTTAGGTTTTGGTTTTAGATTTCCCGTGTCTGAACAGGTTATCATATGGTGTGTTTTGGTTTGTTGGTTTGGTGGATGGTTGTTGTACTTGGAGAGATCAACTATCAAAGATAATCCTGGAGATGTCGTCGTTGGTGGAGTTAGGGAACTTTCTGATGATACGGCGGAGGTAGTGTTAGGTTTAGATGGAGTTGTTGGAGGTGGGTTTTGGTTGGAGAGGTCGGGTTGATTTAAAGGTTCTGTTGGAGTGGGTGTTTCGGGTATGTTTGTAGGTGGGCTTGGGCTTGTTGGTTGAATTGGTGATTGTTGTTATTGGGCTTGAAGAATTAAAGGTGAAGGGAATTGGTTATTTGTTGGGTTCGGTTTCGTGGTGTGTGTTGGTATTGAATTATTTTATGTTCTTGAAATTGCCATGGGAAAAAGGGAGTTTGTTGGTGTAGCAGTAGGTGCCACTGGGCCATTACTCACTTGAAATGGAAAAACCTGTTCATCAAACAAAACATGGCATGAGATATGAATTTTGCTAGTTTCAAGGTGAAGACATCTGTACCCTTTGTGAAGCTTGCTATATCCTAAGAATACACATTTAGTTGATCGTGGAGACAATTTGTTCTGAGCATAAGGGCGGAGCCAGGGATAGCAAAGGCAGCCAAAAGTTCGCAGTGTGTCGTATTTGGGCTTTTCATGAATGATTGTTTCAAAAGGGCTTTTATGGTTGAGTTTAGGTGTCGGTAGTCTATTTATGATGTAGACTGCGGCATCAAAAGCATAGGCCCAATATTTTAACGGAACACCTGCATGATACATCAGTGCTAGTCCAGTTTCCACAACATGTCAATGTTTTCTTTCTGCACACCCATTTTGTTCGGGTGTATGTGGGCATGAGCTGCGTTGAGTGATTCCGTTTTGGGCTAGATATTGGGTTAAGGCCTGGTATTACCCGCCCCAATCTGCTTGGAAAGATTTGATCGGTCTGTCAAAGAATTTTTCCACAATAGCTCTGAATTTGATAAAGACATTTAAGACATCAGACTTATTTTTTACAGTGAATAGCCAGGAATACTTGCTAAAATGATCAAAGAATAGCACATAATAAACAGAATTTTCAACAGAATTTTCAACAGACTTTATTGGAGATGGGCCCCAAACATCGGAGCCCTGAAATAAAGAATCGGGAAATGCCAATTTCTTGGCTTTGCTAATGCAACAAGCATGACATAAAGAATTATTGGAAGACTTATAGGAAATTGAATTATCATTCAATGTTTTTCTAACTGTCCTAATGGAAGCATGGCCAAGGCGAGCATGCCAAGTGGTTAAGCTAGCAAGGTGTGCACGAATTGGCTATTTGTTGAACTGGATTAGGTAAAGACCATTTTTACTCCGGCCTCTGAATAAAACCTGCCTCGTGAGGATATCCTTCACATCAAAATGATAAGGAAACAATTCCAAAGAAACATTATTATTTTTGGTAAAAGAATGAACAGATAACAAATTGTTAGAGGAGGCAGGAACATGCAGAATATTATCAAGCTTAAAAGAATTGTGACCAGCAGATAATATTGAAGAGCCAATATTTTTGATAGGTAGAGTTTTACCATTTCCAATTCTTACTGAATCAGAACCAGAATATTCGTTGTGAATCCCAAGGTTTTCCAGATCAACAGTTAGATGGTGAGTGGCACCCGAATCTGCAAAGCAGGTACTTGTGTTTGGTGGCTGCATTGCGGCAAGGTTGCTTTGTGGCTTCATTGTTGGTTGGTTTCGGTTGTTTTGGTTTCTGGGTGTCGGGCATTGTCTAGCAGAATGTCCAAATCCATTGCAGTTAAAACAGGTAATGTTTTGAGTGTCAGTAGCATTACCTCCTTGCACATAAGATAATTGTGCCGAATTGAAATTTTGTATTGCAAAATTTTGCCTGCCCCGACCTCTTCCTCCACGACGTCCTCTCCCTCTGGACTGGGAGTTTTGACGTGCTGCAAACTAAGCAGTAGGAGGTATTGCAACACTAGTTTGATATGGTCCAAGCTGAGATTCCTCGCTGAGCAACAAGCCATATAAGTTGTCAAACTTGATAGGCTCTAATTTTACCTCTAGGGCTCGAGTAAAGGGGCGGTAAATTTCTCCCAATCCGCCAAGAACTGCATATACTAGTAGTTCTTCATCAAGGGGGTTGTTAAGGGCTGCTAACTGATCAAAATAACCCTTAGCTCGTTGCATATAAGCTGTTATTAACTCTTGCTTTCGCTCAATTTTCAAAAGAGCTGCTCTAATCTTGTGAATCTGAGGTTTTGCGCCAGATGAGAAGGAAGTAACAAGCTTCTCCCAAGCTTGTTTGTAAGTGGTAACGCCGACCACTTGAGGTAAGACTCCTTCAGATAAAGAGCAAGTAATCCAGGCGAGAACCATCTGATCTCATTGGAACCAGTTTTAATAGGCTGGATTTGGTTGACTGTTGGACAAAGTTAGCTCAGGTGCTGCAGTGTTTCCTTCAATATGTGCCGTTAAATTATAGCTTTGTATGATTGGTCTTATTTGCGCTTGCCAAAGCAGAAAGTTGGTGGGAGTGATCTTAACCAAAACCTGTTGACAGATGTTTGGAAAAGGGGAGATGGAGGTTGTTTGGGCGGAGGAGCTGGCAGAGGAGCTGGTGGCTTCAACAATCGACATGGTTTCTGTTTGTTGTGAAAGGAGAGTTTGAGTCGGCAAAAAAAAAAAAAAAAAAAAAAAAAGAAGCTTAATACATGATAAGTATGACTAGCTGTACAAGATATCAAAGAGGGTAAGGCCGATCCTGTGCTATACAACTAAGAGATAATTACAAAACAATTAACTTGCTTTATCACTTATTCTTTCATTTGCTTCTATGATTATCTATTTCTAGAACTTGTTTTGAATCTTGATTGAAATTATGATTAAGAAAGTATGTCATGGATATGTCAAGAATAAGTGTGGGGGACTACTTATAAAAAGGGTAATTACAAAAAAAAATTCATAAAAAGAAGTGTTTTCATGATAGAGGAGAAGAAGTATTTCTGTTAAAAAAAAATCCATTGTTGTCACTCTTTTCTTAAACAAAAGGAGTTAGTAACCCTTGGAAAGAGGATAAGAGGCATGGAATTGCAGAAATATTGTCCCTCTGAAAAAATAAAAGAAGGAGTCCTTCTAGAGTGCTAGTAGCCTCAAAAATGGGAGTTAGTAACCCCTAAATCATGAACACTTCAGAGGTTAGTAACCTCAATTTTCTAAAAACAATTACCCTTGAAAATCTATTATAACCCACAATGACCCTTGATTTGTATTTATGACATTGCAATCTTTTGAGTAATGGAGAAAAAGAGGAAAACATGAGCCTATAGTAAGAAATAGTTATAGAAAGTGAAGAATGGTAAGTGATTAAAGCTACTTTGATTATGGCTACTTAAGAATGATGATGCTTGTTGTTTCTTGATCTTTGGATTGAGTATTGTTATTATTCTTTGTTATTTTGATTTCATGATTGAATTGATTATTTGATATATGTATGAATTCAAATTGATATTTTTTAAAAAAAAATTGTTTTCATTAACTTACACATTGATTTGCTAAGGGACTAGCAAAGTTGAAGTGTGGGGGAAAATATGATCGAGCTAAAAACAACCCTATTTTTATGGCTATTTTACTATGCTTTTGGATCTATTTATGCTTAAATATATGTTATTTTGTTAATATTTGTGTTTTGAGTCTTTATGAGATGTGAAATGAGAATTTGTTAAATTTTCACTACTTTTGGAGCTATTTTGATGACTTTTTACACAGATATGAGCAAAGTAATTTTGAGTATAGATTTGGAGATTCGAAGTTCATGTTTAAAGACTTATTAAAGATAATTTGAAGATTTGAAGATCATTGAAGAACTATTTTAAGAAGCAAAAATTGAAGATTGGAGCTTTAATTGTGAAGGATTGAAGACAAGCCATGAAGAAGCCCTGAAGCTAAGGAATTTTGGATATTTTATATGGGATATGTTTATACCTCAATTTACAATTGAGGGTAAATTGGTCTTCACATGATTTATATCAAGATGAGTGGTCAAGATTTGATTACAAATCTTGAAGAAACTTGGTTTCTGCACAACCTTAGTTCTAATTGAATTAGGAAAATCTTGTAATTAATTAATTAAGGCCGAAATTATTAATAAATAATAATAATTTCGAAATTATTATTATTATTTCCATATATGCCGCCCCTACTTGGGTGAGTGGCAGAGAAAGTCAATCGGAAGCAGTTTCCTTTGATATTGCTGCCTGCTAGGGAGGCAAACAAGTAAAAAAGGAAAATTGCTTGTCATCTGCCCATGAGATGAAAAATACCTCATGGACTCACATAGCAAGGCCCAAGTCGCCTCCCATACAGAGAACAGACCACCCTCTGCCCTGCGGAGAGATATTTTTCTCTTCCTGTAGGAAGGAGGCAGAGAGCTAAAGTTTGTCAGCAAAAGAAACATCTATGCACGTGAGAGAGGCATGAGATTTTCAACCTCACACCTCCTCCATATAGTCGACCAACCATAGTGGAGAAATCGCCTAGCCTTGTTCCCCTCCCCGGGAGGCGAAATTGCATCTTGTATTTTGTTCAATTAAGGATAAAACAGTAAATATTGACTAATTGAAGAGGCTAGAAGATGCGATTTCTACCAAGGAGCATACCAGGATGATCCTTGAGCTATGTAGATCATCTTGGTAAAATTTCATCCTATTCTGACATCGGAGTAAAAACTTATGCCCGGTTTTCAATTAAGAACGTTTTGGGGAGTGAAACCAAGTTCACCATGAAGCAGAGCTCGAATTCACTTGAAAGTTTTTCCATAGTCTTATGAAGATAATCTAAGCCTACTGGTGAAATTTTGGCTTATTCCGAGATCGTTTGCAACTTTTGCATTCTTTTCAGTTAAGGACATATGGCTTTGTCACCCCGGTTTAAGCCATTTTCTTAATTAATTATTATTTTCATGATTTAAAGGGCTAAATATGGCTAAGTATGAGTAATTTCGTGGCTTTGATGATCAAGGTTCAATTCATGATGTCAATTGGCCACTACTTAGTCAAAATAGCTAAATTCAGCACAAAAGAAGCAACGAAAGCCTACTGCAGTGTGACAGGAAGAAGGAAGAATTGTCATCAATTACCCAGGAGGAAGATTTCCATCTCCCATACAAGTAGAGTGGCGCCCTAACATCTATTTTGCCCTCTCCCCAGTAGTTGCAAGCAATCAGAAGGAGAAGGAAGCTTCACTGCACCTTCCTAGAGGCTGTCATCTGCCTAGGAGGAGGATTTTGCCTTTCTCAGCAAGGCAAGCCCAATAATGCCAAAGCCCATGCCGCCCCCTATATAAAGGGAGGCGATTCTCAGGTTTTAGGCAGATATCACTCATCTCAAATTCAGCTCCTGAAGCTACAAACTTGCTCTGCGCAAAAAACAATCCCCGTGCTTATTTTCTCTCTGGCTCTGCACCATTTTCCTCTTGTTCATCACGAGTTCTTACTCGTTCTTCATATTTTTCTTGCTTAGATCTTGTCTCAGGACATTCAAACACTCTTTTTGTGTTTTTCTCTTGTTTCAATCTTGTCTCTGGACATAAAAACATTGTACACGTGTTTCTCTTTCAGAAATAACAAATCAAATTGTTATTTTCTTTTCAATTTCAATTACAATCAAAACAGATCTCCCAGATCTGATCCAGTTAGAGGAAGGCCCAGTTATGAAGAATAATTGTTTGTGGATCCAGTGATTTAAATGCTCCGGTGTGACTTTGATCCAGTCCCCACAATCGCTCTGATCTTTTAATCTGCTGCTCCATGCTCCAGATCCAGTTTCTACACCCTCTTTGTCAATTTCAGCAAATTGACTGGCATGCCCTTATGCTGTCATAAAGAATTCTCCGCGAAAACTCCAGCAAGAGAATTTTGGCGCAACAGGATAATACTCAGCCCATATAAGCCCACAATTGGAATTAAAAACCCAAATTGTGCCGCCTATGTCCAAGGAAATATCCAATTCCCGCATATTCCCGCTTCTAGTCCTAACAGGATTAGGATTCAACGCAGTCTCGGTAGAAAAATCATAACTTTATGCTCAGATGTCCGTTTTAGGCCCGTGAGTATTGTTTTAGATTCAAATCTAGCCTTGAAAATCTATCAAACTCCACTTGAACTCCTTCAACTTCTAGATGAGTAGATCGATGACCTTCACAAGGTGATTCCTCCTCTTTCGTCGGCCTTAAGTCTTCAATTAGACCTGCAATTGTCAACTCAAGAACACAAGATTCACAAACAATCAAGTTATCACAACTTAATTATTTGCTAGGACTCTACAAGATTGAAGAACCCTAAGTTTTGCTCAAACTAGAACAAAGAAGCTAAGATAATCAATTTGGGTGAAAACCTCAATTTTATTAATCAACTCAACTTATGTTTACAAGAGGGGGTTGATGCCTTTATATAGGCAAAGGATCAACAAAAACTATCCAAAAATAAAGCCTTGGGCGACACACATAAAGAAAGGACAAGGAAATAGCCTAATCCAAGTCCAACTAGGAAAAATAAAAACAAACTTAAAAATAAAGGTTTTTCTTTCCGCAACAACTTATGTCCCGAAGTTGAACAAGTTCTGGGCCGAAGTTGTCCTGCGCAACAACTTCTGCCCCGAAGTTGAACAAGCTCTGGGCCGAAGTTGTCCTGCAATTCTTGTTCTCTTTTCGACAGGCCAACTTCTGGGCAGAAGTTGACAACATCTGGGCCGAAGTTGTCCTGTATTTTAGGTTTCAATAACAAGCAAATTAATGAGATTTTCTTTGCTCAAATCATCTTCAAAGGTCTTCAATTGAACTTCAATGGTCTTCAAGTGTTCAAGATGAGTTCGAACAAGGCCCATTAATGTATCCTTGAATCTCTTAGCTCTTGCTCTTGTCATTGGACCTAATGGCATCTTCAATGGATCAAATGGCATCTTTGGCAACTCCAATGAGCTTGAATCATCTTTGTGTGCAACTCTAGCATCTTGAAGCTTCTCCATGCTTCCTTGCACTCCATGCTCATCCTCTCCATGATCTCCATAGCCCTCTTGATGTCCTTGATAAGCCCTTAGCACATCATCCCCTCTCCCTTGAAAAGGATTTGACCTCAAATCTGCATCATTATCAAACAAGGATAAGTCTGAAACATTAAAAGTAGCACTTACATTGCCATATTCACTAGGAAGATCTAGCTTGTATGCATTGTTGTTGATCCTCCCCAAGACTTGGAATGGACCATCTCCACGAGGTAAGAGCTTAGACTTTCTCTTTTCAGGGAACCTTTCCTTCCTTAGATGCAACCAAACCCAATTTCCAGGTTCAAAGATGACCTCTTTGCGCCCCTTGTTAGCATTCTTCATGTAGTGTTGTGTTTTCTTCTCAATTTGAGCTCTAACCTTTGCATGAAGATCCCTAACAAATTCCGCCTTGTGTTGCCCATCCATGTCAACTTGCACACTTTAAGGTAAACTCAACAAATCCAATGGAGTTAAAGGATTAAAGCCATACACACATTCAAAAGGTGAGAATCCAGGTGTACTATGTATGCTTCTATTGTATGCAAATTCAACATGAGGCAAACAATCTTCCCAAGTCCTTAAGTTCTTTTTAATCAAAGCTCTAAGTAAGGTAGACAAAGTCCTATTAACTACTTCAGTTTGACCATCAGTTTGAGGATGACAAGTAGTTGAAAATAACAACTTAGTACCTAACTTAGCCCACAAAGTTCTCCAAAAGTGACTTAAGAACTTAGCATCTCTATTACTCACAATCGTCCTAGGCATTCCATGTAGTCTAACAATCTCTTTAAAGAACAAATTAGCTACATTAATGGCATCATCAGTTTTAGTGCATGCAATAAAGTGTGCCATCTTAGAAAACCTATCAACAACCACAAAAATAGAGTCTTTACCTCTCCTAGAACGAGGTAATCCTAACAAAAAATCCATGCTAATATGAGTCCATGGTTCATGAGGAATAGTCAAAGGAGTATACAAACCATGAGTTTTAGATGTAGATTTAGCTTGCAAACAAGTAATGCAACTAGAAACATGCTTTCCTACATCATATCGCATCTTAGGCCAAAAGAAGTGTTCATGCAATATCTCATATGTTCTATCAACACCAAAGTGACCCATTAAACCACCCTCATGCGATTCCCTCACAAGCACAAAACGCAAAGAACAAGTAGGTATACACAATCTAGATTCTTTAAACAAAAATCCATCATGCTTATAATACTTCCCAAATCCAGAATTCTCACATGCTTTAAACACATCACTAAAGTAAGCATCACTAGCATATAAGTCCTTAATAAACTCAAATCCAAGAAACTTAGAATCAAGCATGGAAAGTAAAACATACCTCCTTGATAAAGCATCGGCTACAACATTCTCCTTACCTTTCTTGTAGCGCACCACATATGGAAAGGATTCAATGAACTTGTATCGCACACCATATGGATTGAGTTCAATTTCTCTAATGGATGACAATCCACTAGGAATTTTCTCACAAAAGTAAGCTACAAACTTCCCTCCTTGTATCAAAACAAGTCCAATTCCTACAAAATCACTCAAAAAAAACACAATATTGCTTGGAATATCTCCAGCCAAGTTGTTAGTACCCATTAGTGTATTTCGAAATAAAGGTAAGATCAAAACAGAATTCTCATGCAAAGCACTCTTAATCTCACTTTTAGCTAACATACACTCTTTAACAACTTTCTTAGAAGTCTCTTTTCTTTCACCCAAAACAGTCCTATTTTCAATGCTATGATCAACCAAAACAGATTTGTATTCATCACAATTAGCATCTAAAACAGAATTTGTATCATCACAAACAACACCTAAAACAGATTTAGTGTCATCACTAACAACATCTAAAACATATTTCGTGTCATTGCAAACAACACTCAAATTAGGTTCATAATTACTCTTTGAAAATAAGGTTGTTTTATGATCAAAACAATCAACAATTTTAGGTTCGGAATTACTCTTTGAAAATAAGGTTGTTTTATCATCAAAACAATCAGCAAGTTTAGAATCGGTGTTACCCTTTTCTTTAGCCCTAAATTTATCATCCAATTTAGCAAAATCATCTCTCACTTTAATTTGATCTTTTAAAGCTTCTTGAAGTGATAAAGGAACTAAAGTAAAAGGCCGCTTACCATGCATAAAAGAGTACTCGTTTGTCTCACCATCATGCTTCACCTTGTTGTCAAATTGCCAAGGTCTCCCAAGCAACACATGACAAGCTCGCATTGGTAGTACATCATACAAGACATCCTCTTTGTACCTGCCCAAAGAAAGAGTAACCAAAACTTGTTTGTTAGCCCTAATTTCTTCTCTAACATTGATCCAACTTAAGCTATAGGGTTTAGGATGTTTAGAAGTAGGTAGTTGTAACTCTTTCACCAAATAATCACTAACTATGTTTTTACAACTATCTCCATCTATAATCACACTACTAGGCTTTCCATTCGCATACATCCTAGTATGGAACAAATTCTCCCTTAGAACATCCCCTTTTACATAGGCACTCAAAGTTCTCCTATCAACCAAACTAAGTGGAGCTTGTTGATTTTGAGCTTTAGCCATAGTTTCCATTCTTGCATCCATGGCATCTAATCTTTGTATAAGTGTTTGCATCATGGCAACTAAGTCATTGTTTTGATTTTGATCTCCCATTGTACCTACACACAAAGAAGGATTAGTAATAAAATCCTCACTAGTGTGTGTGTGCTTTACCTTTGTTGTGCTCTCGTGTTTGCACTCAACCAATGGATTGGTGATCCACTACTCTCTTAATGATCTCACAAGATTATGCCTTTTTCTAGCTTCAATAGGCCTAATAAGAGCAAATTGTTAAAGCCTCCTTTCTTCTCGTGACCTACTTGAGGAACAAACAATTAAGAGCAATAACTTGAGTGAATCAAAAGAAAAAGTGTTCTTTATACAATCCAAA